>JAHPZR010040351.1:0-18759 GCA_019787425.1 Platygyra sinensis | reverse complement strand
AGCAACATAAATTATTTCACATAATTTGAATTCGATTCGGCACATGAAAAATACGGCGTTTAAATCAACTGTCGAACTTCAGTCGTATATTCGACTGGATCAGTCGAATATTCGACTGACTCGCATCGAATTGAAATATGCCGCATTTAATTGATTTACACGTCGCATTTTACATGCACTTAATTTGGCAATTCGATTCGGCGCATGTAAAATGCGACGTTTAAACCGGGCCTAAGTCTTTTAGTTACAGACTGCATATAACTTATTTTTATTGTTTGTAGCGGTCATTATAGTAAATTGCAATATAAAATTAAACTTTTGCGCACCTTACTGCAGAAATTTGTGCAATGTGAGTGACTCGTGCCACCCTGCGAGCAGAGCTTCTCATCTCTTTTTGCTTTATGTACCGTAAGAAAAGGCTCTGCTTGCTGGTGGATTCGTGCGCACGAAAATTGCAACTTGAGCCGCAAAAACCAACCACAAACTACACAGATCACGTTATCAGTATGGAATTTCGATGTTTTGAAATTGACCATGGAATTAACCATGTCAGTTAACTTATTTTAAATAGACTTTGTGAGAGTTGCAAATGACCAATGGGTTTTTGGGTGCCTCTAGCCTTTCCAAATGAAAAATACTCCTTTAGCTATCATCTTGAATCTCATTGAAAACTCCTTTACGAAGAAATGACACAATTTCGTTTCAAACACAGTTTATTATGGTGGTTACCATTTGTCAGTATGAACCGGTTGAGATAGCCGTTGAATAATGGTAAGGGTTTTTCGAAAATCAACAAACCAGCCGAACGAGATACCATTTGCAATTCGATTTTTTGTAATTGTTTTTGGCTGATGAGAGACTGGAAACTGGAAAATTTAACGAATGGAAAGGAAATTTCCTCTGTTCCGGGAAAGGAAGACTACCCCTGGAAGTAGTTTACGATTTCCGAACAGATTTTCCGGAAAATTACTGTTCCATTTGAATTTCAATCCAAATTTTCAGATTTGTTTGCTCTCAGGGCGCAGAACTTTGCGCTGAAAGGTTTGGCTGAAGGAACGGGAGAGGTCCTGGGCTCGAGCATGCTCTTTCTGGCATAAAGCTTACATGAAGCGCAAAACCAAAGCTCAAAGCGACAAGTAATGGCGGATGGATGATCATGGGGGTCGACTTACGTCCTTACGGAAAGCTGCCAGCTTTGGCAGTGTGGTGTTTTTTTGGAACGTGCTTTTATTCCTTTATAGCATATCAAATGTTTGGTGAGAGAGGAAAGAGGAATCGGGTAAGTTTTCTTTTAATTTCTTTGTCTTTTTCCTTAACAGTTTCTGAGCTCACTACGTACTGATCGATGCGTTCTTTCACGCGCTCAATGACTCTCTGGAGAAGCTACCGTAAAATTCCAAAAAAAAAGCCCCTTCATGTATAAGCCTCTCCAAATAGAAAACCCCAAATTTACAATACAAAAACCCTCTGTTGAATCGCCCCCTTCGAAATATACGTCCCCATCAAATACAAAATAAGGGCCTGTTTACCTGGAGGGATGGTGCATGCATCATTGCCCCGGCTATCCTGAGAGTGCTATCTTCTCATACGTTTCTTTAGAAAACGCATTGAAGTGTTTACATGCTAGACAGGGTAGCCCACCTCCCCGGGGCTCCCTGTCTTCTTGCCCGGGTCACCTGGCTAGGCTGGATAGCTTTTTGCCATGTAAATAGTTCGTGCTGAGCTATCCCAGCTAGCCAAGATGAGATAAGCCGCGAAAACATGGCGGCACGAGGAAAATTTTTCATAGTCACTACTTGCCAGTGTTATCTGCCGAACAGAATGACAGTCAATCTGAAGACATCAATGTAATAGATGAGTCTCAGGCAGAGAATAGGCCTGTGCCAGTGAAGGAAGCTGACAGAAGATCAAAAAAAGTTTCTTTGGTTGGCCATTTTGTTTGTTGTGCTTAGCAGCCCCTCATGAGATAGCCCATACAGCCCACTCACTGTCCCAGTTAGGTGAGTTGCATGTAAAGGCAGGCTATGTGTTCAACCCTTCTAGCCCGGGCACCCTCCCTCTATATAAACAGGCCCTAAAACAGCAAAGAAGGAACAGTAATATGCAGATCTTTTTTTTATCTACCAAAGAACTATTACGTGTGCCAAGTGATTGTGGTCGAAAGGTGCCACAGTTTATTGGTGTTTGCGTAGTTCACTCTTAACTCTTAGCTTGGATTTCTTTGGCCCAAAGACAAAGTACTGTACATTTCAGGAAAAACTTTCAAGGAAGCCAGCCCATTTACCCGGGATGAGGGGAGGGGACTTTGCATATGGTAGGGTGGGGATGCTAGTAGTAGGACAGGAGACTCATTAGCCCCGCTCCTCCCCTCCTCCAAGATGGCCGCCAATAAAAGTTTGAGGAATTGTGATGTCATCATCCCACTTCACCAACCAGTTTTTGGGGGTCAAAGTGGTTACTTGTAGTGGGTTGTGACTGCTATCAGGGTGGATTCACGGACATCGTGGGCTCAGGTGGTGTCGGTGGGGTGTTCTGATGTCATTGTGTGGTGTTCTGACGTCATCATGTGGTGTCCGGGCCATGCCATCGTGGGGTGTTCTGACATCATCATGTGGTGTCCTGATGTCATCATGGGGCATCGTGCGGTGTCCTGAAGTCATTGTTTGGTATCCGACATACCACTCGTCGCAGTTGCCTTGGTCTTAACGTGGGGCATTGGTTTACCTTAATAAAAAGCTCTTGGACTGAAATGAGTGTCATAAAATACCCATGAATTAAAATATTAAACTGCTGCTGCAGGCACATAAAGACGTCTAAAGATGTTAACTTTTTTGTTTAATATCCTAGGCACAAGAGGCGATAAGTTGTCAGCTCTAAATAAATTTATTCCCATGTAAAAAAGAATGTTAAGTTACCATTTGTAACAAAAAATGGCAAACATATCTCGTTTTGTTTGTTCAAACATTTCATGGGAACAAGTGGTGACGATTCGTCAGCTCTAATTGAATTTACTCTCATGTGAAAAATAAAATGACAGGTTATGATTTGTAACTAAAAATAGCAAACATCTTGTGGGAACAAATGGTGACGATTCGCCAGCTCTAATTGAATTTACCCCCTTGTGAAAAACAAGAGTGTCAAATTACCCTTTGTGACTAAAAATAACAAGACATTTGATTGGCTGTTTATAGTAGATCCAATCTGATTGGTGTGACATACACACATCTTTCACTCACTCACTCACTCACTCATCCATTGACCCGTCCATAACATACCCGACGCGCCGACTAAATAACAATTATTCCATGCGCCCGCGTTGGATATGAAGTGATAAAATAACCAACGAGCGCGTAGCGCTCGTTGGTCATAATCACTTCATATCCAACAAGGGCGAATGGAATAATTGTTTTAGTAAATTCTCAAACCGGGTTTTGCCGCCGATTTTTATTTCCACAATTTTAAACTTGGCGCACTATTTTCCATATGACGTAAAACTCCGACTATTGGCTCATAATCGGAGTTTTTTTAGCCAATCAAAAAGCTAGAAATGCAATAGTCGGAGCTGAGAATTTACTAAGAGGTATTATTTTTTTTGCAAGAAAAGTAACTCAAAAAGCTTAAGATGTGTATTTTTGTGAAGGAAGCGACGTCACTAACTTGAGCTCCGTAAAAGCTATTCCCAAAAACAATGACTTCCTTTCGACTAAATAGATGGTAGAAATCTTATACTATTAAGCTTAAACGATGGTGAACAGTCGATGCTGAATTTATTTTTCTTTATAAGCGAACCTGCTTCAGATGGCGTTTTACCACCGATCGTTTGAGGACTTCGAGAATCCCGTCGCCGGAGAATCCTGACTTCAATTTCCATCTTTAATTGTAACAAGCATTGTAAAAATAAAACCAATTATTATATGGCTAGCTCCGTGAGCGGGCAAGATGAACCAAATCGCGCGCTGTGATTGGCTACCCGAGCGGGCAAGATGGAGCCATGTTGCCCGCTCGGGACTACCCGCTGCATCCCAAAAGCAAAATTTCACCAAAAGCCATATAATAAATCCTTTATTGACCAAGTTTGTTCGGTCAAGATGGCTGGATATGGCCTCGTTTCTTTTTTTTGCGAGTTTATGGACCTAAACACGCAAAAAAAGAACTTGGCCAATATCCAGCCATCTTGACCTCACACATGGTCAATAACCCATACATATTACATCAAGTTCTGGGTAGTTAAAAAAGACAACTAAACATCTGTTTGAAAAATGTGCAATTTATTTGCTCGATAGATACTTTCACGGTTACAATGCGCGCAAATGAAAGTTGCTTTGACCATTTGAATTCGCAAGATATGAATCTGAAACTTAATTGAATGTTTACAATTATGCAGGTATCCTTGTGGAGGGTAGAATGCCGATTGGCGCGAATGAACGTATTTTCGCTTTATTGTCTGGCATTTAGTGCAAATGATTGCGTTTTTTCTCTAAATGAACAGCAAAAGGTGTAATTATCCGGTATTCGCTGTGTATAATTCACAAGGACGGCGATCGCGATTCGGAACTTTGTTGATATCTGTTTTGGCATGTGCGGCTTGGTCATGCGATGAGAACAAAAACTGAAAGCAGCAAGCTGGGAATTCGGGGAATACCCGTGGAAGGTAATTGCTCTTTGTTTGATTAGCATTGAAACAAAAAAAATCATGTGCAAAGTACACACCGCTAGAAAGTTGCCTGCTGATTTCTACCAGATTTCTACCGGAAGTTGCTGGGTTAAAACTAACTCCAGTCTGCATTGTAAAAAACACGAGCGGAAAAAATGGCGTCGGTTTGTTTTGATTGTTCGCTAGGTCGTCCGACTAGGGAAAATAACCTCGTTTTGTACTAGCAGGGGTAACCCTAGCTTGCCTGCTAAAACAGAGCCCGGGTTCAAGCAAAATTACACAGGATGGTACCACAAGCCAGACGAACTTAATGGCGTTACACGTCAAAGCTCTGGTTAAACAATTATGTTCAGCTGGAGAGTAGTATATCTGCTTGATTCCTTTAAAATTATAAGGAATTCTATTTAAAACCCAAAGTTCAGGCTTCAGTACAAGAAAAAAAGGTTACTTTTCCCTGGCGGAAGACTTTGCGAACAATGAAAACAAACGACGCCATTTTTTCCGCTCGTGTTTTTTCACAGTGCAGACTGGAGTTAGTTTTAACGCAGCAACTTCCGGTAGAAATCAGCAGGCAACTTTCTAGCGGTGTGTACTTTGCAACCCGATCTGTTTTTGTTTCAATGCTAATCAAACAAAGAGCAATTATATTTCACGGGGTATTCCCCAAATTCCCAGCTTCCTGCTTTCAGTTTTTGTTCTCATCGCATGACCAAGCCGAACGCCCCAAAACAGATATCAACAAAGTTCTGAATCGCGATCGCCGTCCTTGTGAATTCTACACAGCAAATACCGGATAATAAAATTGATGAATCGAGTTGGGGTTGACTCGATAGGGTTTTGTACATTATGCTTTTATTTCCCCACTAAAATGCTCCACCTTAATGCTCCGTTTGGTTCGACTAAAATGCTCGGTTAATGCTCGTATTTAATAATAATATTCAAATTTAATAATTTAAGCGTTTTAAACACAACAGTTCAGAGTGCTTAACAAAAACGAATACTTTGTATAATAAGTTAACAACAACGTATAATATATAACAATTTACTAATTTGTATCGTGCCTTTTAACATACAATGAACAAAAGCGCATTACAATATAATAGTTTCAATACACCAAAAGATAATTCTCTGAATAATATGTTGTTCTGTTTAATCCTTTGTCCGCTAAGTCTTCATTTTCTCGTAAAAATAATTTTTACTTCTATTTTTTGTGGAATAAATATTAATTTTCCCGGAAAATGTCATTGAAATGCTCTAACAATGCTTAATGCTTTTCCCTCACTAAAATGCTCGAAAAAATGCTAGCATAATGTACACTGAAAGCCTAGCTATGGAGGGGATAACAAGTTCTGGCCTATGTTTGCCACGTGTCTTGATAACGTCTTGCATTATAGGAAAAACAATTTTTCCCCTCAAAGAATTGAGGCACCCGTGATACGTCGTTCGCTTTATTTTTCCTAGAACTGACTCGGAAATAAAGACAAAAAAATGGTAACGAGCTTTGGAGTTTTCAGTGGCGAAAAATGAAAGATAGCTGTTGAAACCTAGTTTCCACTTTGTTGGCCATTTTTTAAGTATTCTTTCAGAGAAGATAACTTAAACGAGATTCCATTGTTTTTGGCACTTCTACAAGCTGCAGCCGCTTTGTCATACAGCAATAATGCTTCCTTTTGCCATGTTTCTACTATTTCTGCAACGTCGGCCACTTTGCTTTTGTCAAATGCAATTTTGCTCTTGCAAATCAAGCGGAATGCGTCAGCGTAGGTATCCTCAAACTCAGTTTTCAAGTCTGGTTCCTCCAGCCTTTGGACACAGCGTTGTGCGACGTCGAGATCCGAAACACTGCTGGGACCACGATTAAAACCGTTCTTTGAAAATCCAAGATGCAGAAGTGCTTTGTAGGCAAAAACAAATTTAACATAATAAGGTCCTCTGGGAATGCTATCCAAGTTTCTCTCGCACATTTCAATAACCGAGTTCCAAACAGGGAAAAACCTTTCTTTCTTGCTTTCCAGTGAGACGTCCTCGATCAGTAAACACTCAACAATACGTATCTGGGAAATCATCTCTTCTTCTGGGCTCTCAATGGTCGACACAGCGCTAGCTGCTTCCTCAGCCAAGACCCTTGACTCGCAATGTTTTTGTTCGTACATCATTTTCAAAGATTTTCTTGTCATTACCCTTGATACAATTCTCGAACAATTTTCACCCGCTCTCCAAGCATTCGCAAAAGTATCATTCAACAAACGCATGGCTTCGTCACTTTCGCCTCGAATGTTGTAACCATAGGCGAGCTCGATCTGCACAAAGAGCCTAGTCGTCCAGTCTTGATTACAGAGAAAATTTTGCGACTGCCGTTTAAACTCTTCCCAGTCCAACTTGTAAATAGCGTCAGTGAAAGTCCGCATAACAAGTTTGTAGTGTTTTGGATACTTAACAGTTGCTCGATGGATTTTTTCAGGAGCATAAGTGGACAACTTTCCTGGAAAGCACTGTTCATATTCCCCTACAGCCAACTGCTCCTTCGTCAGTTCCCCTCTCAATCTTACAACTTCGTCCGTATCAAAGCTCTTCTCTTTCGCAATGTTTTTTAAGTCGCTTGTTGAAAGTCTAAGGTTTCTGAAACAAGCAATAGTTTCAGAGCAAAAGCTTTGAAAATCGTCATCTTTCGCTTCAGCATCTTTGGGGGCCACATGACAAACCTTATTACGCAGCACCTGAAGACGGTGTATCTCGTCATACTTCCGAGGATCTCTGTTCTTCAGGTAAGCTCCAACAGAATCAGAATGTAGAATGCAGTAACACAGAATAGATGTGTCAAACTGCGAGGAGTCGCCTTTGCGAATAGTTTGCAGCGCTCTTCTGTTTCGTCCTCGATTTAGAGATGACTCTTTCAAGAAGAACTGCTCTCCATCTTCCTTTCTGTCGCGCCATTTTGAACCATGAAACCTGCGCCACTCTTCCTTGAACAGTTTCCTCAAAGCGCGCGAGAAAATGGTCACAACAATGTGTACCATGCGAAAGAAGTTAAGCTGTTCCTTTGAATACGGCATGACGAAGTCTTTGGCGAGCTGCAAAGGGTATTTCGAGGACTGGCTTATAATTACAACTGCGTTAAATAGAACATTCTGACGGTTTACAAGTGCACCACCATCTCTGCATTTGTCAATGCCAATGAAACAAAAAGCCATTGTATACCACGGGGTATTCCCCGAATTTTCATTTCTGTTTCGGTTTTTTATGTTATTTCGTGACATAACTGCGACAGTCCCAAACACTTATCAACACAGTTTTGAATCAAGAATCCCGACGCGTTCCTGTGAATTATTAGGAACCTCCTAAGATACCAGGACAAGGTAGGACGGCTACCGGAAGTAAATTTACTCAACGGGCATGCGCACGAGAACTCTCGAATCAACCCTTTGCCTTCACAGCGGTCAAACGACTGGGCACTCGCGTGAACACGCGCGTGATCTACGCACTTCCGGTCACTTTCCCTCTTCATCCCACAAAATTTCCACGGTCAACCTCAGCCACTCGAGCCATCTCGGTACTAAGTTCAATCATTCTGCCCCTACAAATGTTTTTTTCCCGAGTATAACTGCTTAGGCAACAGCCATTCTGACCCGAAAATCTGCCCTCAGAGAGACCAACGACAACTACCGCGATAAAAACACAAGTCTTCATGTTTCGCTACGAACTCGTAAATTCGACAAGAAAATTCACTATTGTTGCAGAGATAGTTTCTTTGTTGAAAAAGATATATAAAAGAGATGGCCCTTTTAGAGCTGTGTTTAAGGTAAAAACCTTATCTGTTTTGTTTTCACCTTATCCTTGCGAAATGAAACACATACCGCGAAATTTAAATCTGCCGCCATTTTGGCGCTTGCTTGTTTCTATAGAAATGGTGCAATCCATTCCCACGCGCGCTCTATCGCGCGCGCGTGGCTTAAGCATGCGCACTCATTTGACCGCTGTGGACCCTTTGCCCACGCAGCGGTCAATCGCAAAAATTGAACGCCACTTCCGGTCTTCGTCGCCTCGAACTTTGCAAGAGTTTGAAGAGAAAACCTGCAAGACTTCTGTAGGAAAATGTTATAAAAATAGTACTGTGAGAGAAAATTACAAGCTGGGAGTCTCTGAGGATGTCCATTAGTAAATTCCCTGGTCATATGCGAAGTATAAAGCTTAACTTTTCAGCGATTCAGCGACTGTCTTAACTTTGGGCTTGAAAGCGAAAATGTTCGAAAATTTAAGAGAAAAGTTTTGGCTGGAACTGCGCACGCGCCACACGTGTAACGAAGGCTCTGGGGACCAATCTCGTTCCCAGAGCCTCGTTCCCCTTGACCAGCGGTCGGAAAACAAGAGCTCTGGGAGCAACCATTTTGAAATAACAATGGAAATAACCGAATTCTGCCCATCCGGTCTCACGCAGTCTGCATCTACGGCGCATGCCTGAAATGGATGCTCCCAGAGCAACCTCGTCCCCAGGGCCTTCTCCTCGACGATCCGCCATTTTGAAAATCGTCGAGGAGAAAGCCCTGGGGACGAGGTTACTCCCAGAGCCTCCTGCCGCAGGCCAGAAGGATCGTGGGCTCTGGGGACGAGAATGTCTGGGGACGAGATTGACCCTTTTCCGATTTGCCGTCCTCGTCTCGTGGACAGGACGTCATTTCGCCTGCCGTAGTATCGACAACGTGAATATTTTGCTCTTGTTTTGCCTCGACAAATGTTCCAGTCGACCTTATTTTCAGTTATATTGATAAGAATGTTTCTAAGGTTCACATTTTTAATGACTGTAGTGTATAATACTACGCTGAGATCCGAAAATGTGAATAAAAGTATTCCTCGTCCGGTCAGTACAAAATGCAGACTGCAGACTGCAGACCGGGTACAAAATGCAGACTAGGTACAAAATGCAGACTGCAGACTGCAGACCAGGTACAAAATGCAGACTGAGTTTAAAATGCAGAGTGACAAGAAAAACTGCTTTTTTGCGTCAGAAACGAGATAACATTCGATTTCACAAGGTCCACAAATTAATACCTACCGTCGGTATTGTCACGCAATAACCTTACAATGTTATCTCCCGTAAATAACACTATAACTCTGTCTCTCTTTCTTTTTTTTTAGAAATGTTATTTTACCGCATGGTTCGGTACTGGTTTATTTCTAGTTGTGAAAAGATCAAAAGATATAACGCATGTGAAACTTCTCCCAAGCTTAGTGGCGAAAATTTCGGACATTTGCGAATGTAAATGTCAATAGTTTATTTATTGTTTACATGCGAGATTCACAACACTCGTCATTTGCATGCATATGTTTTGTCTAAACAAATTCTCAAGCTGTCCCAAGTATTCCACTTAAACTGTTTGCTCGTTACAAAGTAGTGAATTTGAGTGATTTGGTGGGTTTGCGTTGACATTTTTGCTGCACGTTCAGAGCTGCACGTTATAAGAAGGAGTCGAGGATGGAAAGCTTATTTTCGACGGCCCAGCGCCAAGGAAATTTTCACCCAGAACTTTGAATCGCACGGCTTCCAATCGAACACCAGATGAGCTAAAAGGTTGATGGCTCTTCTCGTGGCATTCAATCGAAGATCCATTTGAAATCCAAGTGTTAACCGCCAAGTAGTTTTCCAGAAATACAGCTTTCGAAGAGAGACCAGCATCCGCGGCCAAGATTTCGTGTGCTAAGAGCAACAGTCACGCTGTTTGCTCCACGCTGATTGGATGCATACTTTAACATCATCCAATCAGCGTGGGGTAACAGCGTGACTACGGATGAGCTTTCAGAATGCCACAAACGCAAGGGGAAGCGAATTCCCACATCGACTTTGTGACCCCCTTCCGCAGTATGATTTTATCATGTCAGCGGTCACCCCACTGACAGACTGTGAACAATGACGTAACTGGAGCCTCCTAACTGACATTTGATTAAACACATACATGAATCAGCTGTTTACCAGCGGTAAACTCGCACGCTTTTGGAAGTTTTCATATAGTGGTTATCTATTGTTTTTTTTTTTAATAAACAATAGAAAAAAACACACCAAGTACCTACCGCGCGTTTTCTATTCTATCAAACACCCCTTCCTCCAGACCCACTGCAGTTTCAGACCATTTTCTTTACGACAATCATTCACCTAACGACATAGAACTGATACCACTAGAACTTATACATTCATGTCGTGACGCGTTTACGCAAAGCCAGGGAAGCGTACCTTATCGAAAGGGGTCAAACTCTTGAACCCAAAGGTATAAACAAACGAGAAGAAATTTAATCTTATGTTTAACCCACTTGTACCTTATGTAGTATATTCCATTTTGTTATCTTGTCATTCATTAGTTTGTTCAACGGTTTTATTTCTATTTTTGTTATCTTGTCATTTGTTAGTCACTTCAACGGTCAGCTTTTACTGTAATACTATATAGGCTTTTACCGTTGTTGTTTAAATTGTAACTTCTTTTCTCAGTTGTAAACAGTCCCTGAAGAAGTCAGGCCGTGCCTGACGAAATATTGGAAATACAAAACAGTTAACCCCAACCGTACGGTCAGCTTTCTGTGTTTCAGTTTCTTCAAACACCTCTCGCAGTTTTCGCAGTCTTCTGAATGGCTTTCGACTCTTTTTCAACGCGGATTACAAGCCCTTGGGTTGATTCGGATGTTTCCTGCAGGCAATCTACGCTTGTAAGAATGAAATCCATTCATTCGAACTAATCTCTCCGAGGCACGCATTATCGAGGATTTCGGCTACGAGTTTTAGATGGGACGGAGGAACTCTTGGGTTGCACCGTCACGCAATTAAAAAATATTCGAAAACCATTCAGTGAATAAACTCAAGAAATTATCATGTTATAGGAGATAACTGATTAAGACACTTGTCCAAGTTTTAGGTTTCCGTACGTTTTATCAATCTTCAAATATTTTTTTACCCCCTCTCATGTCTGATGACGATAATAACTTTGGTGGCTCTTTAGTTTTGGATATTAGAAATGATGACGTCACGTGCAACCCAAGAACAAAAGGAAGAGTTCATCGAGCAATTCTCATCATTGAATTCTACATCAGTGTTTTGTCCGTTCCAAAACAGATATCAGGGGAGAAATCACTCGAAGACGGTGTGTTAAGTGTTCTTTATATTCCTTTTCCTAGCGTTTCTTTTTGGAGGTTGGTACAACCTCGTTCCCAGGGTCTCTCATCTTACCTCCTAGGCGGTAAGATGAGAGACCCTGGGAAAGAGGTTGAGGTTGGTAAAACCCGTGACGGCCGAACATCCGTGACGGCTCCTGGTAGTAGTAAATCTTTATTTATCCACGGTACAAAATTCGTCAGCTTTAAAAATACCTAATACTAATATAATAAAAATATTTAAATATAATAAAAATATTTAAATAAAAAAGCTGCTTTCCACGAATGCCGTGCCTTACAGTTCTTTGAGTAATCGTTTAAATTGCCCAAGGGACTCTGCTTCCCTTAAGTTACAAGGAAGACTGTTCCAGAGAATGGCGCCACTATAGCTGAAGCTGTTTTTGTAATAGTTTGTGCGCGGTAATGGAACATTAAGTTTATTTTCAGAGTCCCTTAGGTTATATGCGACTTCTCGCCTTTCAAATCTAGAACTAAGATAGTTTGGAGCCAACCCGTGCAGAGACCTGTAAACCATCGTAGCTCTTTGAAATTGTAAAAAAAACCCTTGACGGTAATGGTAAAACCCTTGACGGTAATGTCCGTGACATATACGTGACGGATCCGTGACAAATCTACAGAGGGCTATAATCCGTGACGGATGGAGACTAAATTTAAAAAAAAACCTATGTTTTTGCTGAAATCCGTGACGGCCTAGCTATAATCCCATTCTCGTCCCCAGAGCCCACGATCCTTCTGGCCTGCGGCAGGAAATCGAGAGCTCTGGGAGCAACCATTTCAGGCATGCGCCATAGATGTAGATGCGCAGTGAAACCGGATGGGCAGAATTCGGTTATTTCCATTGTTATTTCAAAATGGTTGCTCCCAGAGCTCTTGTTTTCCGACCGCTGGTCAAGGGGAACGAGGCTCTGGGAACGAGATTGCTATAATCCGTGACGGATAGAGACTAAATTCGCTTTAAAAAACCACTTTGATTCTATACTAGTGTAGACTCTATGGATGTTCCAACTCTAAAATCCGTCACAAAATGTTACCCACTGCAGTATGGACTCTTATTTACGTTCATTATCCATCGTGTCAAGTTGAATATTAATAACGTGTGGTGACCGCTGACATTACAAAATCATACTGCGGAAGGGGGGTCACAGAGTCGATGTGGGAATTCGCCTCCCAAACGCAAGTCGTTCGAACGCTAAGTTAACGTGAAATAACATTCAAGGAGCATTGAAACCTCAAACAAGCAGTTTCGTCAGTTTAACGGAGGGGCGTTTCAGTGAACATCAAAACAGCGTGGTACAAAATATCTTGTCAAAAATTAATCATGGCGTGATGGGGTCGCGGTCAATTGCGGCCGTGAATACTCGATGAAAGGTTTTGCATGGGCGAACAGTTAATTGTGTCGACCTCAGAAAAGTTTTAAAGCTTAATGGCCTTTGGCAAAATACTCTAATCACACGTTTCTGATGTAAAAAAACGTTTTTTTTGTCAGTCTGCATTTTGTACTCAGTCTGCAGTCTGCAGTCTGCATTTTGTACCTAGTCTGCATTTTGTACCGGGTCTGCAGTCTGCAGTCTGCATTTTGTACTGACTGATTCCTCGTCTGTTTGTGTTTCAATTTATATCCTGAGTCACTGTTCAGTCGCTGTCAAAACGAAATACAAACTGTATGCACTGAGAATACATCAGTGTAAGTACAGTCGATAAGTGCTGTAAGAACGAATGTCATTAATTAAAGCTTCTATCGGGAAATTTAATAAAGGATGCAATGTTTGCTTTTTGTTTATAAAGCTTGTTGCAATTTACAGGTGGGAATTTAGTGTTCACCATTCTCCGGCGACCGAATTTCTCTGGCAAAACCACAGGGAGCACACAATCTTGCTGAGTAGGGATAAAGTATATAAAGGAACGAAAAGAATGAATAGTTTACCTTTGTCTCATGTTGTCATCTCTTAGCTCACGAGATTTTACTGGGAAAACTGCTGCTAACAAATCCTGCAAAACACTGTAGCGCTAAACTCGTACCAAGGTCTTTCCGCGCTCAGGCAAAATTTTTTTGATTTATTTAACAAATTGACGTCAGTTTTTTATGCGTCTGTCCTGTTATTGATCATGAATTTCGTCATCACATTGTCAAAGTAGTCTGCGGATCCACTCGGCTATCGCCTCCTGGATCCACAGCTACTTTGACAATGTGATGACGAAATTCATGATCAATAACAGGACAGACGCATAAAAAACTGACGTCAATTAAATCAAAAAATTTTTGCCTGAGCGCGGAAAGGCCTAGGTACGAGTTTATCGCTACAGTGTTTTGGCAGGATTTGTAATCAGCGGTTTTCCCAGTAAAATCTCGTGAGCTAAGAGATGACAACATGAGACAAAGGTATAAGTATAAGTATAATTTATTTACCGTCAGGTACACGGGGAGTGGTTGCCCAATCTCCCGAGCCGGAGGCTCATGATAAAAAGTGACTGACTAAAAGTACATTTAACACAGTCTAAAATTCTTAAATCTAAATTACTAATCATCACGCAAAACTATTTACAAAGTATATTTAAACGGAAGCTACGTATACGCAGAGGAGTCGAAAGATTATAGACAGCTTTTGCATTGACAGCCGGTGAAAATAAGAGTTTTCAGTTTTTCTATTCATTCTTTTCGTTCCTTTATTTGCTCTATCCCTACTCAGCAAGATTGTGTGCTCCCTATGGCAAAACTGTGTAAAGCAGGGCGGTCAGTCAGGATGTTCGTTTAATTTTATATTTACAGATGTTTTAAAGTACAGATGTTTTAAAGAAAAAGAAATTCGACATCGCTGATCACTATCGTTACTAAGCTTAATGGGATAAGATTTATACCATCTATCTCTTTTATAGTCTAAAGGATATCATTGCTTCTGAGAATGGCTTTTACGAAGTTCGAGTTATTGACGTCGCCATCCTTTGCGAAACTACACATCTTAATTAAATATGCAAAAGTTTGCAGCGGCATTTACGGAGCGAAAAACGTCTAACAAACGTAAACAGATATTTTAGCGGTTCTGCGCTTTGAAAACGCTTTCTAAAGAGATGTTTTTCGTAATCCGTTTCGTACTTTTCGAGAAACAACTTCATGTGAACCAGACAACAACAACTTCGTCCGCCATTTTGACGCAAGGAAACTTCTCCTTCGTCCCCTACTCAGTAGAAATTTGTCATAAAATACGTATGTTCTATAGATTTCGGCCACGATTGCCGCAGCGTTTTAAAACATGTTTTAAAATCCTACGACATTTTTTTGACGCGCACAACAGTCGTAAGCGAGTTGTAGGTTTGATTTACACGAAAGAATTCATGCCGTAGGCCTGTCGTAAACTTGTCGCATGCGACAAAGTCGTACCGTGTGAATCGGCCCTTAGAGAGCTTAGCAAAGATGTTTTTGAGCCACGGACGTCAACCGGAAGTTTGTTTTTTTTCTTCTATCACGTTTTCATGCCCGACCACTGGTTTACAAAGCTCTCATTTTAGCATTTACAGCTTTACATTTTAAACGAAGAGAAAGTAATACGCGTCGAAGACGAAGACAACGGCTACCGGAAGTAAATTTACTCAAGCGGCCATGAGCACGAGAACTCTCGACTCATTTCTCTGTCTTCGAGGACGCCATTTCGCCCGGCTTGCCGTCGTATCCAAAACATGGGTATTTTGCTCTTTTTTGCCCCAGGCAAATGTCCAAAAGTCACCCAGCTTGCCCCTTCAAACCCAGGCTCCAGACCGAGACCCCAGGTCGAGGCAACCCCGCCAGCATGCTCAAGGGATTGGCGAAAGTCACCAAGATAAGTCTCATCAGCTTTTTTTTTTCCTTTATTATTACAAATATAAAAAAAACACATTTTGTTTTACATCGGCTCGGCTTTTTTTTTCATGAGTTCCAATACAAAACCAACACCATTATCTGTCTTTCTGTGCCTGGCCGAGTTTTTAAAGGGTCTGCTTGCTCTGCAGCGGGTGGAAGGTCACTTCCATATTGGCCCAGCAGAAAAACGTACAGGGGCAATGCTCTCAGCATGTGAAACAAGGCCGGCCGCCATTCTTGGGTAAATGGGACACCCTTAAGGTGCAGGCTTTCTGGTGTTGGCAGAGCGGCACATCCCCTCCACTAAACGCATGGACCATGTCCAACTGCACCACCCTCTCGTAAGACGGTAACTCCTCCAGCGAACAAAGGTAACCGCAACTGCTGTTTGAACACCCGATGTACTCTCCCTCGTTGCTCTTGGCCACAGACTGTTCCCACAGGCCCTTCCGACAGAAACTGCACAAAGCCATCTTGGCGTCTAACCTCAAAGACCACACTTTTAATTAAAAAAACAAGCCCCGTCAGTTTCTAAACGAGCTCGCCAGAGATGGGCTGCATCAGCTCGAGCCCAGGTCCCCGCCCCCCATCACGACAACCCCATCGAAGGCCACCCACCTCCAAGGTCATCACCCCTTCCAAGGCCACCCCTCATGACGTGAGGACACCCCCACGAAGGTCAATGCCCTGAGCCTGCAATCCCAACACCTCCGCTGGTCAGTGGTCCTCCCCCACCCCAAGTAACCACTTGACACCCTCAACTCAGATGGTGAAATATGGTGATAACGTCATCATTTCTCAAACTTTTATTGGTGGCCATCTTGGATTGGGGGGAGAGGTTAATCTGACTCTTTCATACTACTTTGCTCAAGGAAAATTGGAAATTAAACCCTTAAAGGAGACTAATTCATGGAATGGCTTCAGGATCATTTGACCCCAAAAGAGATATGGGCTTCATTACCATTTTTAATTTATGATGCATTTTACCCAGAACCCACTTTTACGTGAGACAAGATCCAAAATTTACACACCGTAGCTATAGTGAGACTACGAATGGTCGAACCCCTCATCTTTCAATGCAATTGCCCAACCCTCTGTCCCCCCCCCCCCCCCCCCCCCGACCCATTTGACTTTAAGATTGCAAATTGCCCTCCAAAGTACCAGCATAGCCATTTGTAACAGCAAATTTCCATCCGTATAGAACGCCCGCCAAAAGAGGCCTCTCATAATGGCCCTTTTAAAAATAGAGCCCGGGGGCTTGATGTGGAATTTAACTGGTAATACATAAGTTCAAGTTAATATTGCCTAAAGTGGAATGTGGAACTGACTGTGAAGCTTTAGGGAACTGACGATATTTTAGAATCAGTGTGGTAACTCTTGGGCCATTTCTCTACTTTTTTATGGATGAGTAAAAATGTGGTAGTCTCTTCTTTGACCTTCTTTCGGTAAGAAACTCAAAACAGGGAGTGTCAATGCTGCAAGCACTAGCAGTTCTGAGATCGGAATACAAGCAAAAAAGAGAGATTTGCAATAGTTCATACAACAGTTTGGATGCTTAATTTGCAGGGTTCACAATCGATTTCAATGACACCTCAGCTGGCCTTTTTTGTTAATATACTTCTCTGGTTTCTAAGTTTTTATGAGAGTTGATGAATTTTATTGTCGGTAGATGCGATGAATGGTTCGACAGATTACCGCCGAAAACAGAACTATGACAATTCAAAAATTTTCATACTTTCCTTCTCCTCTACTTTGAAGTCCCCCTACTACCACAGTCCTTCAAAAACAAGTATGAAGCATAAAAAACATAAGAAGGTCACAGGACTGATATTTCAAAATTAGCGTGCAATGTCACGAACATAGGAGTCGCAGCGTAGAAGCCATGACAGAAAATTTTAAATATTTACTGTGAGGATTGCAAATAAAAAGTACTTGGTGGGAGCGGATTTGTTGTTTTGTCAGGCAGGAATGTGGGTACGATTTATATAATTTGAAGATGTTACGCAGGAAGAAAAACAGAAATGTACATGTTACAGACCACTAGGACAAAGATCTAACAGGTGGAGATCAGGAGATAAGCATTGTGAATGGGTGCAAAAATACTGGCTGTAGTAGGAAGGATCAAAAAGTATAATTATGTTGGACTTCTACAGAATACAATATAGGTGTAGGCCACGAAGGAAAAATAGAATAATAGAAATTCCTTAATAAGCTCAGATTTTCATGTGTCTGCGAAGCTTTGTCTAATTCATTTTTGTTTTGGCTTGTGCAGAAACCATATCCGTGCTATGACTTGGAGTTTTGAATCTCCTGAAACTAAACTCGAAAGAAAGACAAGCGAAATGGCCAGACCCTTATAAATGAAAACAACATACAGCAAAACAGAAAGCTTAAAAAGAAACAGCAGATGACAATATGGAGTCTTGTCATCTCTTAAAAATGTCACAGCAAGCCATTTAACCTATGAATGCGTATGCCTGAGTAGTGGCAACATTGAAAAAAACTCCATTATCAAGATCAAGATTTCCTAAAGTTCTCTGTATCATACATGTAAAATGTTCAGATTGAAAATTGCTTTTAAAGCAGATGCTTCCCTCACAAGATGATAAGTTTTCCTCATTCTCACACCCTGCTTTTTGAAACTGGTTGTAAAGAGGTTAAGAGAAGTTTAGGGAATCATCAGTCTGCTAACAAAGTGGTGACAGCGTTCAACAATCTTCCTTCAGTCATCCTATCAAAGGGTGGTATCTCCAACAACTTCAGGCTATGCCTTAGAAACAGGTTCATATAAAAAGAATGAGGGGACTCATCAGAAATTTTGAAAAAAAAAACTCTGATAGGTAGCCAAGGTCGCTGTTTTGTGGGTGATGGGTTGAGTTAATCACCTTAAGAGGTGCCAAATGAAACAAAAGTTAAAATTATGTTGCAGTGTTTTGGCTGATTTCCGCCACTCTCTCATGTCGTTCGCGTCCCTCCCTAGAGAAGCCTTTGGGGGAGGAGCGCGGGCTCCTTTCCGAACAGCGGCTGGTAGTCAAGCCTATTGAGTGTGAACAGAAGCATATGGTGTGAAATATCCCGTCTTATTTTTCGGCTCAACACCAAAAAGGTACCAGGAAAGCTC
>JAHPZR010040347.1:0-16070 GCA_019787425.1 Platygyra sinensis | reverse complement strand
GCCTATTTCCGTTATTGATGAAAGTCCACTGGTAGATTCATGTTATCGTTTCACTCGAGGAATTTGCATAACCTTAACATGTACCCAATATTTCATTTACTGTCAAATGTTTCCTACTTTTCTAATGTTGTTATCTAAGGTAATATAACCTTGTGCAGAACAAGCTAGGTTAAAGCATCAAAATGACGAAAAGGTTTCCATTCGCCTATTTTTCGTTCTGCTGAAAGTCATTGTGAATTTCCATGTTCGTTTCACTAATGACGAATGCTCCACAATGTACGTCACGTTGTATCTCTCGAACGGCGTACTTTTTTTCCGGGCCGAGGAAGAGACTTTTACAAAATACTATAGAATAATACGGGCTTTCAAAAATTAGTTGTAGTCTCGACTTCAAATCCAATACATTACCCGTGACTTTGTTGTATTGAATTAGCTAAAATTAGCCTTTCCGCTCAAGAGCTTCGATAAGGTTATTTGGATCGCCCCCATAAAATCTATAAACAAAGGAGCTTCTCCAAATCAAATCAATGCAAACATGCACTAAGATTATCCAAAGTACATTGATGATTATGATCCGCGTTGATCTTTACGAGCGAAAAAAATTACATTTTCCGCCAGTTTTCGGGTAGCGGCTGGAGGCTAAGTGGGCGATTTTCGGGGAAACTTTCTCGATTTCGACGAAACTAAAGCGCTTTCAAGAGCCTTTGAATGTATTTTTCGAAAACACTCCACTATGAGGTTTTTAAGCACAATATGAAAAAATCCGAAATTTTCCACTGTCCTCTCATTCCTCGCTTCTTAGATGTAATTGTGTGCTCTCAATAGACCAATTTTGTCAACTAAAACTTAACATGGCCCCAAGGCTTGGGGACGAAACGAACAAAAAAAAAACCCACCCGAAATGGGCACGGCGCTAATGGTTCAAAATATAAACAAAACTGAACTGACTCCTCATGTAAAAACCTAAAAAAACCAAAAAAAAAAAAAAAACCCGCCCACGAACTTGGCAATGGTTATCATGAGGCAGAATCAACTGCTCTTGCCTTTTAAACGGCCCTTCCATATGAGCTTCGGTAACCGTAACGTTCACTGACAAACCTTTCGTTTCTATTTTTCACGCAACGCGAAAGAGAAAAAGAGGCAAGCGAGCGTGAACCACGCGAGAGTATAAGGGGCGAAGTGAGAGAGCTCGTTAATCTCCTGTTTTTCACTCTCGATTCCTATCCGTGGCCAACGATCAATAACAATACGCGAAATTGGAGGACTGAGAACGGTGTACTGTTTCCTGACGGCTCGGTTAACCGGGACGAATGTTGCTGTCTGTTCATATGAGAATTTATGCCCTGTTGGCCGGATGAAATACAAAAAAACAAAATCAACCCACATTGGGTGGAACTAAACTTGTATGTTATAGTACCTCCCGACGTCAAAGTTGTTTTCTGATTGGAGGAAAACTTGTCCACGTGGTCGTGGATCAAAACTTACTAACTCCCTAGGGCCGAAGAACCTCACTAACTCCCCCCTAGCGGAAATCAACAACTCTGTGCACTTGAAAACCGCGGGAAAATTGTGTTACCAGTCGGTCTGATGTAAGTGCCGTAGAAATAGGACAACGTTTTCTTATTTAGATACAGGTATTCATTATTCAAGGAAAGGGATTTATAAGCGACAAAAACCTATCAGATAAACAGAAGGGAAAATATGAACGTTTTTCTGTCTCCAAGGATTTTTTAGTTGTTTGGTCGTCAAGTAAGCGAAAGTATTTGTCAATTAAATTTACCAATAAAATAATGCTGTTCTTTGATCAAATCAATCTCAGAATGCGTGAGTTCACGAACGATGAGAAGCAAAGCACATTTAGTACTGTCTATATTTTTTGTTATGACTGCCAAGAAAAGAGACGCTCTCGTGGATTTTTTCGATAGGATTAAGGACAGCTTGGTTTTGGCTGCGCCTCACTTTTACGAGCGTAGCCAGTGGATGCAAGGGCGTCAAGCAAATCTATGATTTTCGTGAATTTTTTCCTATTTTTGTGGGAAAATCGTGAGGTATTACAAAACACTTAATGACTGGCCCCTATCGGGAAAACAGTGAATTTGTTTCGCTTGGGCCAGTCATTAAAGTGCTTATTGTTAGCGCGCTAATCCATAGGGTTGGTGGACGCTTACAGCTTGTCCTTGCCTTTTTCGCATAACTTCTGAAGCAGGAAACACATGCCAGGCGAAAAATTATATCCCTTTTAACCCACTATGCTGGCGAAAGCAAAGCAACAGCTGCTTTCTGTGTGGGCGTGACATCTGCACACTGAATATAAAGTTAGATTTTTAGTTTAATACCTTTCTTTAAACTTGGACCATCTGTCTCCAGTCCAAGTGCCTGTTTTGCAGGAACAGGAAAAGGTGTTATTTTTCGTTGTCGTGGACAAAACAAGAACCGCCATTGAGACAAACTGGTGATTAAACCATCACCTGAAAAAAAAGATAAACGAAAAAACCCAATACGTTAACAGAAACATGATCCAGGATTATTTTGGAATAACGCAAAACACTAGTTTTCAGCTGGGGGCCCGTCCTTTTTCCACTTAGCTGTAACTGTGACGTTTTGGGTAAGCCTCGAATTTCAAGTTGTTGACATCCGCCCCCCCCCAAATAACGTGTGGTATAATTCGATTCACCTGAATTGTCTTCGTTAACGATTTATCTTTATTTTGTTCATGAAATTCTGCTTTACCTTCAGGAGCACGAAAAGTGACTCCTTGCTGATCCGTGAAACTGTGCATTTACGTCGATGAGGGAATGTCGTGTTGTTCAGTTCACAAGTTCCTTTGTGCCGTCTTCTTGGATGACATCTAGTAGTTTATAGAAGTACACCAAGCATTTCTCATACATTGTTGGTTGCACGATAACAAATTGGGAGAATCAACACCGTTTGACAACGTATCCCTTAAGCTGCTTATTTTCCGCGTTTGTGAAATATGATGAGCGGGAAAATGTGGGGTCAGCGTTACTTCCAGCAAAGAAAACAGCGACTGCTGGAACAGGAAAAGTTTTCAACGCAGATTGACATTTCATTGCTGAGGTAGGTACTGCGTGAAATGCTTACTGAATAGTGTTGTTTTATTCTAGGTTTTGCGGATTGTTACGAACAGAACGGTGAGCCGCCTAAGCAACAACGTTTCTAAAGTTTGACAGGACTGCTTTTAAATGTATGAATAGCCAATTAAATTGAAAAATGGAAAATATAAATGGATTAATAGTCTCAGTTGACCGTCACTGTCTGCATGTTATATTTATTAGTCAGCTTTGATAAGGAAAGGGCCTCATCCGGTCACGAACTGCGCCTAAAGCTCTTGTTCTCCGACACAAACGGAACATTCAGCTTGTTTCTTCTTCATTAAGACTTTAACCGACAACTACATACGTTACCTGTCAGCTTTCCTAACAACGTCTAAAAGGCTTGTTGTCCACTAGAGCGCATAAGCATAAGCCGACATACGCAGAAGTCAGTAAAAATGTTGATAATTAGCACCTTTTATTAGGGAAATTTCCAACAAAAGGCTCTGAATATATCAACACTTTAACTGCGGGTCTGCGTATGTCGAACTTAGGCTTAGGCCTTAATATGCGTTAGTGACAAACCGGCCCAACCAAACCTGCTCCTGCAACCGGTTCGGTATGAGTCCATTTAAAAACATACTACACCACTTCCAGAGGTCATCCATAAAGTCAGCAAAAACATACATGAAATGCTTAATCAATTTAAATCAAAAATTCAAAACAAAATAAAACGTGGTTTGGACTACGTTTTATTCCAGCGAGGCTTGATGAGCAGCTGACTTGTTGGTGTGTCGATGTTCATGTAAATCCACCACAAAGAAGAAAAAAAACCTTTTCTTATTAACTTGTCGCCAACCAATCTTGCACTGGATGATACGCCACGTATTTGATATCGGGCAGGTGATTAAACAGAGTGATAAACACTTGATTAGGCGGGGAAAAACACTTGATTAGCGTGGTCGAGAAAAGAGGTAGTTTTGTTTTTCCGCACGAATCCCGCGTGTTTCTCGAGGCCGAAGTTCACGCACCATCCAGATTCGAAGGGAAAACGAAACATAGGTTTCCCCAGGAGGCCGGTAAGAGAATTTAAGTGTAATCATAGATCATCAGGCGAAAAAGGAGGCTTGTTAGATGTCCACCTTAAAAAAACCCCAGCTAAAATAATCAAATTTGTAGTGGGCAAAATACCGACGACTCTATTATTTCAAATTTCCTATAATGGTCGTATATATTTTAGCAATGCTAAAATTTCGCCAAAACCGTGCAAAGCCCCACCCCCCCCCGCACAAATTTTAATTTTCTGATAATTTAGAGAAAGGCTAGACTCATGTCGGTCAGTCCTGATGTAAATTAAGCCGGGGTCATTCTTATCCTTTCATTGCAGGGTTCGAGAAATGCAGACAACACTCGCACTCTGCGGCTCGTGTTTATTCTACATTTTCCCTCGTGTTCTCAAATGACCATCGTGTTTTATCAGCTAGTTGTAATACACGGGCTTAGGCTTCTTTATTGGTTAAGTTAAAAAGAAGAGACGAAACAGATCAAACACTACAAAGGAAAAAAAAAATAGGATACAAAAATGGGAATCGACTGAGAAATGTTCCTTTATGTGTTGGCCAGAGTAAAAATCTTCATTTCTTCTCCGAAAAAGACATCCTTCTGATCTATATAAATAAACAGCCCCAAAAAGAGCAATCAAGGTAAAAATCATTTAATGTCATCCAAGCCTGGGAAAAACGTGGATTATCTATTTAATTACTTGTCTTGATAAACATAGGATTGGACCCTGCGCGCTCACTTATGGGCCAAAAACCCCCTGTTTGTATCAGAGAAAAAAGCGCGTTTTATTGTTTTGCGCGCGGTCAAAATCTACATCCATTAAAGTAAAATGAGGAAGCCTAAGCCGTGTTAATACACTTGGATGAAACACTCCAGCCATTTGAAGAACCCTACGGAGAAATGTAGAAAACACTCGCCTGCGGCTTCATGTTTTTGTACATTTCACCTCGTGTTTATCAAATGCCTGTCGTGGGAATAAGCTGTGCTAATTGCCCCGGGATGGGGACGAATAAAGAGGGCAAATACCCCGCCTCGGGGATCCGTCGGCGCCTGCCAACCACTTGTGCAATTGTTTTTCTAAATAACTGAGGAAGGGGGGGGTATAAACGGTCAACTGTTCACACAATCTTTAATTCAATGGCTTTAAAGACTTTCAAGGACAAACAGTCCGTGCTAGTTTTATTTTCTGATTAGTATTTATTTGCTTATATTTTGTTCTTTACTATTTTTATTTAGAAACTTTTTTAATATTGTTTGTTTTTAAGAATCAAGACATTTTAAATGATGATGGCATCGCATTTTAAGCTCGCAGGAAACAACTATGTTGAAGATCTCATCATTTGAATTCGCAAACCTTTCAGTGTTCATAAATGTCCACTTTCAGGACATTAGAAAATTGGTTAGGGCTAGTTTTGAATGCGAATGTTGAAATAGTCGTTCAGGCAGTCAGTGTCACATCAGTGATTGTTTTGTGGATAAACCAAATTTCATTATAGTTTACCTTGTCGCTTCATAGCTTTATATAGCCTTCAAGTAATGAAGAAATATTTAAAAATTGAGCAAATCATATCTTTAAAAACATCGAACAGGGGATTTTTCTCGTGCAATGGCGGACCAACACCAGTCTTTGGCAAACGGCCTCGTCCTTCCGCGGTAAACTCATCCATCTTTCGGGAAAACCCGTGGTGTCCAAAGCCTCGGGGTCGCCCCGGTGTACCGGCTAATGCCCAGGTCCCCAGGACGCGAAACAAAAATCGCTGATGCCGCACTGCCGGGACTGACACCGTGAGCAAATGCCCCGCGGTAGCCGGGGGAAGGGATGGGCAACCGCTGGAAGTCGATTGCATGCATAACCCCCCCCCCCCCCCAGCCACACACCCGATGTTTTTGAGGCAAAGCCTTTTACGCATACAATATAACAAAGCAGTGCTGCAATTTTCACAACAAAAAAAATAAAATACCAGAGGGAGTATACGGGAAGGGAACGCCGTTGAATGAAAGCCAGCTAAACGGTATAGAGGGACATTAAGTGCGCCAAACAACAAGCTCGTAAACGAACAAAAAGGGTGTCAAAAAAAAAAACAAAAAAACCACAGGAAATAGCTCCGTCTTCTAACCCATGCGCTACCCGCAGGTTTTTCATGTGTCAAGTGAGGTTTTGCCGGATTTTGGGTTCCATACCCTGGACCTGCTGTGGCTTGTTTAGTTCAGTTGAAGGACTCAAGGAAATGCGCCAAGCAGCATGGAACGCTGAACTTGATTCAATCCCGCATAGGGTAGAACCGTGCGGATTCGGAAGGTGAAGGATTCTCACGTGACCTTGGCTGAAATGAGACGGTTGAGACCTTATTATTTTACACCTCGCTTTGAGAGGGACTGGACGCGAATAAGTTTACACATGTACCTTTTCAGGCGATCCACGGGCGGCCATTTTTAAGGGGGGAGAATCTTAACTACAAGTCTGTTTGCTAAGGAAATCTCAAAACCTTCACCCTTTTTTGGCTCCCTGAAGTCCAGTGGGCATCCAAAGGTTTACTGTGTTTGGTTCGATTCACGGTTGTCCTTTAAATGTTTCGAACCTCGCCCAATATTGTGTTTGTCACGTGAACCCCAACAGAAAACGTCTAAAAACCTTCGGACTGAGTGGATCGTTTTGTCGAAATATAACAATACGTTTTGCCAAAACACGGCATTATCTACAACTTGATAGTCATGCGTTTGAGGAAATGTAGAAAACAATATTTCGACAAATTATAGATCTCAAGAGGGCTTATAAAAGCACTTTTTAAGATGCTATATAATTTTCTTTAACGATCTATAATTTTCCCCCGAAATATTGGTCAAAAACTGTTTAAAAATCTCTAGGGACTTAAGATCTGTCAACACGCCTTTTTTCTAATGCGACCCCTGATTTGTGCTTTTTCAAAAATTTCAAAATCTTGAGCTTGGGTGGTGCTGACCGATTTTTCCAAATTTCGAAAAAACAAAGGAGCCCGCCGTCAAAGCTGTCAACAGTTGTCAATATTGACTACCGATAGAGACGGCGAGGTCACGAAACGCAAAATAGCGGAAATTTCCTCGTTCATTTCGTATGCCCCATCGAAACATGGACAGGCGAGATTTTTTCTATCCGGCCGTACTACGGTCAAATGCCAAACACGTCCTACCTTCAGGATCTGACCCAAGAACCTCCATTTTGGCCCGGTTTAAGCCCCGAACGAAGAACACCTGAGAGCCACTTGCCACTCAGTTATGCCAGAAGTTCTCCAGCGAGTGCAAGAGGGCAGCGGCAAGTTATAATCTGCTGCGCTCATTTAACCATCTTTCGGTCATTAAAATAAACCCAAACAACTGGGTTCGCTGATGCTCAATAGCGAGTAACAACAAACAATACAGTCGTAATGCAAATTGCCCCGTTCGGCCGCATGGCACGTTTCGTGACTGAAGCTAAAATTTCCTCTGTGTGATTGTCGTTTGCATTTTACCAAAACTGAAATGCGACTGTAAAAATTTTATTTATCAATTTCATTTCCGGCCTTGAAATTGATTTTTCCAGACGTTTTGAAACCAGCCAAATTTAAAATTGGTCTTTAATGCGACCTGGGGCTAAATTGAAATTTTTAATTACATTTTCATATTTTCAGTCAGTGATGATTATTATGATGATTGAATTCATTATTTCATATTTTTTTTTCATTTTCGATAAGCAAATGAAACAAGAAAATCTTTATAGCCGATAGCTAGACGTGTAGAAATTGAACTGAGAATTTTGTTTGAATGCAACTAATTTTTCATATCTCAGCTGCAGAAAGGGGATTAATTTAGCATACAGGCACAACAAAATGCAAAAATATTTGTTCTCTTAAAATTCATATTTGCCCGAGTTTACGTGTCGAGTTACCGCAGGTGTAGCACGCACGAAATATATAAAGGCAACTATTGTATAATTATAAGAAAAAGACTAACTTTTGCTAAGGACACCATTTTCACTTAGCTATAACTTTGACTTTTTGGTCGGCTCGATTTTCAATTCGTTATCATGGTTGCATGATTTAGCTAAATTGTCTCCGTAAAACGATCTTATTTTTATCCTGTTCGGGAAATTCTGTTTACCTTCAGCAGAACTGAAAAAGTGACTCCTTCCTGATCAGCAAGCTCTGCATTATCGTCGACGAGGGAGATGTCGTGCTTGTTCAGTTCACAAGTTCCTTTGCCGTCCTTCTCGGATGACATCTTGTAGTTTGTAGAAGTACACCAAGCGTTTCTGATACATTGTTGGCCGCACGATAACAAACTGGGAGAATCAAACCGTTTGACAGCGTATCCCTTAAGCTGCTTATTTTCCCGCGTTGTGAAATATGATGAACGAGAAAACGTGGAGTCAGGGTTTACTTCAGCGAAGAAAACAGCGATGGCTTGGAGAAAGAAAAGTTTCAACGCAGATTTACACTTCATTGCTAAACCAGCAAATACCTACTAAATGATTCACATTCGAGAGCTTTTTGCTGTCATCGCAAGAATTTTGGGGTTCTATTGTGGTTTGCGATAATTGCTTTCAATAAAAGAAACTGTGTACTATAAGTATAACCTGGTAATTTTCTACGGAAGCCCAGGGGGGTCATTGACCTGTTTTGTTTTTCTTTTATACTTTTTGAATTTTGTTTTTCACTTTTTCATTTTGTGTTTCGTTTTTGTTTTTCTTTTAGACTTTTGAATTTTGTTTTTCACTTTCTCGTTTTCGTTTTTCTTTTATACTTTTTGAATTTTATTTTTTACTTTTTTGTTTTTGTTTTTCTTTTATACTTTTTGAATTTTATTTTTCACTTTTTTGTTTTTGTTTTTCTTTTATACTTTTTGAATTTTGTTTTCACTTTTTCGCTTTTGTTTTTCTTTTAGAGTTTTTGAATTTTCTTTTTTACTTTTTTGTTTTTGTTTTACTTTTTTCAGTTTTCGTTTTGATTTAATTTTTTCATTATTTAATTTTTGTTTTCACGGTTTTAAATTTTGTTTACAGTTTCCTTTATGTTTTCCCTTGACTGAAGCAAACCGGAGCTCAAAGATTTAGCTGATCAACAGACATGATAATTGAGGAAAATTTGAACATAAATTCACAATCTCGTTCTCACGGTCTCTCATCTAAAGCCCTATGCATGGAGCGAGCGAGGAGAGACCCTGGTTGGGTCTGTTCACCCGCCACTTAAACAATTAAGAACATCAGGGAGGGGTCTTCTGTAATCAGATATTTGTCGCGTTGAGCTTTGTTGAATTCAAAGAATCTCGTGGCGACCGCCATTACCCGTGGAGCGGCCGCTAGCCCTCCAGACCGTAGTAACTTGTGTTTTTTGATCATAAGGCTTTGCACGAGAAAGGGAGCACGAGGTCAACAACATGGCGATTGTAGAATGTTGTTATTATCGAAGGCAATTAAAGTTTTTACAGTTTTGTTCGTACATGGCCTGACCATTTTGGTCTATTCGAGCCGGATAGTAACCAGCCTAGAAATGAGCCATCAAGGACCGTGGCATTTGGTGGATGAAACTGTTATTTCGCCGCTCCACGGCAAGTCTGAAGTTAACCCAGACGACTCGATCAGCCAGGTCGATTCTGGCCATTCAAAAGCTTCGTCATCTTCATCAAGGAGAAGAAGAGAGGCCAAAGTAAAGGCAGCCGTCGAAAGCCTTCAAGCGAGACAGCTCGCCGAGCGAGTTAAGAGGGACAACGAAATAGGAGAAGAAATGAGTCAAAGAGAACTCGAATGGAAACTTGAATGTCGAAAACCAGAGCTCGACCTGTTACCAAAGAAAAGAGAAGATGAAATTGCTATTATTTCTGCCCAAAACCAAGCTGAAGTGGCACAGCTCGAGCATCAAATACTGGATAAACCCAACGAAGGAAAGGTTTATGAAACTGGCAAGGTTAGTACATCTTCGCCATCTTTGAATCGTTATTTAGTGTCCAGTCCTAAGAAATTCGCTGTCGTTAGTTCCTGTACTGAAGTCACACCTGGAACGTTTTCCAAGAACATTTTTTTTTGTATCAATGCAATTTTATTTACAACTCCAAACACTTACACTATTTACAGTACTAACATTACACTTACAATATACTTACTAATTACACTTCTTACACATGCACTACTTTACAATACGATACTGAGAGCGTAAAGAAATACGAGGCTACTTAAAATACAATACTAATGTTACTAAGAAAGATACTAGAATTACATTACAATTACTTACAAGAACATAGTCGAAGTGCAGAATATACTCCGTTGTATGCACTGTCTAAGCCCTTACCAGTTAAGAACTTAGATTTTAATGTACCTCAAACCTGTAGCCTCACCTTTGGCTCAATTCAGGCACCAGTTGACACAGCAAGTAAACCAAGTATGTTGACATCAAGTTCTGAAGTGCAGTCACCTCAGCTAAGTTTTTACAGTTCTGAAAGTAGTTACTCATTCCAAACCACAGCTGAGTTTGATGTAAAGCCCCCACTATACAGATATTCATCTTCATTCAGTTATGTAACTGTGCATCAGCCCAAACCCGGGACACTTGAGAGTATGACACCTCCTTCTCTAACAACATCAGTTACCTGGTCAACTCACCTTGGACCTGGCAGAGAAATCCCTACCATAGAGGGTTCCCGAGTGGGGGATAGCAGAGTTGCTCAATCGTCAACATCAAGTGGGAACTGTTATGACCAAAACCCTCACAAGTTAAACATCACTGCTCCATTAAACCAGGCCCCTCAGTCATCTTATGTATCACCATGGGAACCATTTACCCGAAGCACATCAATCCCTGACTTTGGTGGAGGTAGCAGAAACAGAGGTAACTCTTCTCGAATAGATGAACCGGTAGATGCATTCATTGATAAGCTGAGGGATGGCCAAGAAACTGTCTTTGAACTGAGCTCTAGTAGTTTGCAAACAGATTCAAGCGTAGCTCTTCTTCGCGCCCAGGAACAGCAGCGGTTGCCACCTCTTGAGCTCTTTAAATTTACAGGAAAGCCAATTGAGTGGCCTAAGTTCATTGAAAGATTTCGTGATCAGATGCACAACAAGACTACCCTCACCGATTCAGATCGAATGGCATACTTGTTCCCAAATCTAGATGGGGAGGCTAAGAAAGCAGTAGAGAGCCTAGGTGTCACAGGCCATAGCTACCCAACTGCCCTGAAGACATTGAAACGTCAGTTTGGGAATCCTAATAGTGTGGCCTCTGCTTATCTGAATGACATGCTGAACAGTACGTATGTATCTTCAAACGATAGGCAAGCATTGCGTGACTACCATTACCAAGTAAAAGCATGTACAACATGGTGTGTGAAGATGGGTCAATCAGCTATCCTCCAAACCCCAGAGTATCTCAGTAGGGCAACCATGAGACTGCCAATGAACCTCAGAGTGAGATGGTACGAGCTCATAGACGGACGTAGCGATAGGTCTAACCTGGTAGAGTTTGAAAAGTGGCTCTGCAAGCGAGTAGAAACACTCTTTAACCCTCTGGAAGATTTCATAAGTGAGGAATGGGGCAAGAAACAAAGGTCCACCAAATCAAAGCCAAGATCCAAGATCAGCTCCCTAATCACTACCACAGAAATCTCTCCTGACACTCGTAGAAGCAACAATGGCTTTTCTGATAGAGAGCAAACCCCAAACCAATTACCGAACAAGGAGCTGGAGAAGAAACCCCCTAAAACTGCAAAGGCGTGTGTTATTTGCAAGAGCAAACACCCTGTGGCCTACTGCCCTGTCTTCAAGTCTAAGCACCTGCAAGAAAGGGCGAAAAAGGTGAAAAACAAAATTCACAAAGTATAAAAGAAAAACAAAAACAAAAAAGTGAAAAATAAAATTTTCAAAAAGTATAAAGAGAAAACAAAAACCAAAAAAAGTTAAAAAATAATAACACATTCAAAAAGTATAAAAGAAAAACGAACAACAAAAAGTTGAAAAAACAAAAGGCAAAATGTCTAAAAGAAAAACAAAAACGAAACACAAAAATGAAAAAGTGAAAAACAAAATTCAAAAAGTATAAAAGAAAAACAAAACAGGTCAATGACCCCCCTGGGCTTCCGTAGAAAATTACCAGGTTATACTTATAGTACACAGTTTCTTTTATTGAAAGCAATTATCGCAAACCACAATAGAACCCCAAAATTCTTGCGATGACAGCAAAAAGCTCTCGAATGTGAATCATTTAGTAGGTATTTGCTGGTTTAGCAATGAAGTGTAAATCTGCGTTGAAACTTTTCTTTCTCCAAGCCATCGCTGTTTTCTTCGCTGAAGTAAACCCTGACTCCACGTTTTCTCGTTCATCATATTTCACAACGCGGGAAAATAAGCAGCTTAAGGGATACGCTGTCAAACGGTTTGATTCTCCCAGTTTGTTATCGTGCGGCCAACAATGTATCAGAAACGCTTGGTGTACTTCTACAAACTACAAGATGTCATCCGAGAAGGACGGCAAAGGAACTTGTGAACTGAACAAGCACGACATCTCCCTCGTCGACGATAATGCAGAGCTTGCTGATCAGGAAGGAGTCACTTTTTCAGTTCTGCTGAAGGTAAACAGAATTTCCCGAACAGGATAAAAATAAGATCGTTTTACGGAGACAATTTAGCTAAATCATGCAACCATGATAACGAATTGAAAATCGAGCCGACCAAAAAGTCAAAGTTATAGCTAAGTGAAAATGGTGTCCTTAGCAAAAGTTAGTCTTTTTCTTATAATTATACAATAGTTGCCTTTATATATTTCGTGCGTGCTACACCTGCGGTAACTCGACACGTAAACTCGGGCAAATATGAATTTTAAGAGAACAAATATTTTTGCATTTTGTTGTGCCTGTATGCTAAATTAATCCCCTTTCTGCAGCTGAGATATGAAAAATTAGTTGCATTCAAACAAAATTCTCAGTTCAATTTCTACACGTCTAGCTATCGGCTATAAAGATTTTCTTGTTTCATTTGCTTATCGAAAATGAAAAAAAAATATGAAATAATGAATTCAATCATCATAATAATCATCACTGACTGAAAATATGAAAATGTAATTAAAAATTTCAATTTAGCCCCAGGTCGCATTAAAGACCAATTTTAAATTTGGCTGGTTTCAAAACGTCTGGAAAAATCAATTTCAAGGCCGGAAATGAAATTGATAAATAAAATTTTTACAGTCGCATTTCAGTTTTGGTAAAATGCAAACGACAATCACACAGAGGAAATTTTAGCTTCAGTCACGAAACGTGCCATGCGGCCGAACGGGGCAATTTGCATTACGACTGTATTGTTGTTGTTACTCGCTATTGAGCATCAGCGAACCCAGTTGTTTGGGTTTATTTTAATGACCGAAAGATGGTTAAATGAGCGCAGCAGATTATAACTTGCCGCTGCCCTCTTGCACTCGCTGGAGAACTTCTGGCATAACTGAGTGGCAAGTGGCTCTCAGGTGTTCTTCGTTCGGGGCTTAAACCGGGCCAAAATGGAGGTTCTTGGGTCAGATCCTGAAGGTAGGACGTGTTTGGCATTTGACCGTAGTACGGCCGGATAGAAAAAATCTCGCCTGTCCATGTTTCGATGGGGCATACGAAATGAACGAGGAAATTTCCGCTATTTTGCGTTTCGTGACCTCGCCGTCTCTATCGGTAGTCAATATTGACAACTGTTGACAGCTTTGACGGCGGGCTCCTTTGTTTTTTCGAAATTTGGAAAAATCGGTCAGCACCACCCAAGCTCAAGATTTTGAAATTTTTGAAAAAGCACAAATCAGGGGTCGCATTAGAAAAAAGGCGTGTTGACAGATCTTAATCCCTAGAGTAAACAGTTTTTGACAATATTTCGAAAATTATAGATCTTAAAAGAAAATTATATAGATCTTAAAAGTGCTTTTATAGCCTCTTAGAGATCTATAATTTTCGAAATATTGTACATTTCCTCAAACGCATACTATAAGTTGTAGATAATGCCGTGTTTTGGCAAAACGTATTGTTATATTTCGAAAACGATCCACTCAGTCCGAGTTTTTAGACGTTTTCTGTTGTGGTCACGTGACAAACCAAATATGGGCGAGGTTCGAAACATTTAAAGGAAACGTGAATCGAACAAACACAGTAAACTTTGATGCCCACTGGACTTCAGGAGCCAAAAAAGGGAAGGTTTTGAGATTTCCTTAGCAACAGACTTGTAGTTAAGGATTCCTCCCACCCTTAAAATGGCCGGCCGTACGTATCGCCTGAAAGGTACATGTGTAAACTATTCGCGTCCCGTCCCTCTCAAAGCGAGTGTAAAAATAATAAGGTCTCAACGTCTCCATTTCAGCCAGGTCACGGTGGAGAATCCTTCACTTCCTAACCTCACGTGTTCGACCCTATGCCTGGATGATCAAGTTTCGCGTTCATGCTGCTTTGCGCATGTTCCTGAGATCCTGTGAACTGAACTAAACAACGCACAGCAGGTCCAGGTTTATAGGAACCGCAAAACCGGCAACCTCACCTTCTGACACACACTGAGAGCTATTGTCCTGTGGTTTTTTTTTTTTTTTTTTTGCTTTTTGTCGTTTGCTACGAGGCTTTGTTTGTGGCGCACCTAATGTCCCTTGAGACCGTTAGCTGGCTTTCATTCAACGGCCGTTCCCTTCCCGTTATGACTCCCTCTTGGTATTTTAGTTTTTTTTGTTGTGAAATTGCCGACCTAGCTTGTTATATATTTTATGCGTAAAAGGGCTTTGCCCTCAAAAAACATCGGGGGTTTGGTGCTGTGGTTACTGTCTGATCACTAGCACTTCCAGCGGTGCCCATCCCTCCCCCGGGCTACGCGCGGGGCCATTTGCCTCACGTTGTCAGTCCCGGGAGTGGGGCATTCCAGCGATTGTTTTTCCGCGTCCTGGGGAACTGGGCCATTAGCGTACCCCGGGGCCGAACCCCGAGGCCATTTGACACCACGGTTTTTCGAAAGATTGGATGAGGTTTATCGGGGAGGAGCCGGGCCTTTGCACACCAAGACGGTTTTGTCCGTCATCTGACTAGAAAAACCTGGTCGATGTTTTTAAAAGAATATGTATTTCTCCAAATGTTAAATATTTCTAACATTACTTGTAAGCATCATAAATATAAAGCGAACAAGGTAAACTATATTTTGTTTATCACAATAACAATCACTGATGTGAACACTGTCCTGAACGACTATTTCACCATTTCGCAATTCAAAACTAGCCGAACCATTTTATCTAATTCATTCAGAAAGTGGAATTAGAACACCTAAAGGTTTGCGAATTCAAATGATGAGATCTTCAACATAGATCCTGCCATTGAGTCTTAAAATGCGATGCAATCATCATTTAAAATGTTCGTCGATTCTTAAACAAAAATATAAAAACGTCTTAAAAATAAAATAGTAAAAAAACAAAATATAAGACAAATAAATATAATCAGAATAAACTAGCCACGTCCTGTTTGTGCCTTGAAGTCTTTAAAGCCATTGAATTAAAATTTGTGAACAGTTGCAACCGTTTATATTCACTAGTTATTTAAAAAAAAAAATGCCCAGTGTTGGAAGGCGACGATCCCGGGGCGGGGTATTTGCCCTCTTTTATTCGTCCCCATCCCGTGGCAATTAGACAGCTTATTCCACGACAGCATTTGATAACACGAGGGACAATGTTAGCACAACATGAGACGCTATGGCGAGTGTGTTTTCTACATTTGCTTCGAGTGTTCTACGCAATATGGCTGGAGTGGAGGTTTCATCAGCAGTGTATTATCACGGCTTAGGGCTTCTTCATTTACTTTCGAATGATGTAAGGAGTTTCCTACGCGCGCCAAAAAGCATAGAAACCGCGACTTTTTCTACACTGGATAAAAACTTATGGGTTTTTGGCTGCCTATACTTAACGAAGAGCGCTGCAGGGGTCCTAGGATCTGATGTTTTTAAAAGTACAAGTAATTGAAATAGAT
>JAHPZR010040346.1:0-24693 GCA_019787425.1 Platygyra sinensis | reverse complement strand
CTGGTCTGGGCTGAAGAAATGGGTTACCGACGTCATCTTGGAAGAAGAGAATTCTGTTTAGTCCTTCGTGTTAAGGCGAAGGGTACACGTGAAGGCTGTTTTGACGTCAAGTAATAGGGCCTTTCTGCCAATATCTCGGTCACGTTTCAAGCAACGCTAAATCTCTCTGCTTATTTTATTAACCATTGTTTAGCGTTTTGTGTAAATTTTGGGCATTTTAGGAAAGAGGAATTGAGGAAAATATGCAATGTCGAAGTTTTAATAGATTCGGAAAAATTTAAATTTGAAGTGAAGAATTAGCAGATGGACACCAAACAGTCCCCTACCAACCTATGGCTCTCTTTTGGGGGGTCCACTGTCTGGTAGTGTTTCCAACCCACTTAATCCTAACAATTTCCTTTTAATATCACTTCAAATTTCACTCCAATTCATGTGTACCCCTCGCCTTAAATCCCGGCTGTTGGTCCCGCTTCCGGTGATCGCACGTGCTGTTAAATCGCCGCTCCACGACCCCGGTTTACAGACAATTTGTTAAATCCACCACCCCCCGGGCCAACGAACTGGGGGGGTTAGGGTTAGGGGTGGGGGGGGGGGTGCGCACCCCCTGCACCCTCCCCCTAGATCCGCCCCTGATATGTGGAGATCTTGGAGAAGCATGTGCGAGCTTGTTCTTGTTTTGGCACGCTACCTGTTAGGTGACCATTTCAATTTTGTCGCATAACTTGTAAAGAAATATTGTTTTGCCCGCGCTTTGAATCCTGAGTAATATATGATGGAGCTTCCCCATATCACCGCCAACCAAACCAACCTCCTTCATTTGGTGTATCGCCAACAGTCAGGACTTAAAGTAAGATTATGTTATGCAAGAGGTTGCAACGATGGTTTTCCGACTCCTGGTGTATCCTGGTGGTACTAACTTTAAGAATTCACATCCTCCTTCTGAACGAGCTATGGGGCTACATAGGTTTCCATTGTATTAACGTTTCTGCAATACAGTGTTTCAGTGTGTAGGTGTCGACAAACTATCTTTTTTTAATACACCCCTCACGCTAGAACGTGAGTGCAGTTTCAAATTTTTGTTTAGAGCCCATGCAGGTTTCATCATCGCACAGCTCAAAACACTGTCAATTAGAAGGGGCACTCAAGGAAACAACAATACACTAATAAGAGAGGGACCATTTTCGTCTTTGGGGACCGCAATGTAATTACTGATAAAAAATGTTTTTTTTATTTCACAAAAGTTGTTTCTCCATCGAAAGTTCAGGAATAAGGCTTTTTTTAGCATTTACTCCAAGATCCCAACAGTAGCAAGCTAGGATCTGGAGATGTTACTATTTTTTGTTTCGTTTTAACTCCCCTCCTCGTTAAGCTAATTGCCCCACCCGAAGCTTCCCCCCCCCCCTTCCCATTCCCTCGTCCCATTCCCTCTTCCTAGTAATAAAATGTTCTCATCGGCCGGTTGTTCGTTTCAAGTGCTGACTGATAATCAGAAGTGCCGGAGGGCCACGTCTTTTTACAACTTAAATGAACACCAAACTTGAATTGGGCTTCAGAACACTTATCGATGTGCACAGGGTGAGTGAAGCCTTGAGCTAATTCAAATATTGTAGTAAAAGGTGAACGGCGTTCAATACGTGACAAAGAAATAAGTGTACAGTGGGTGGAACCTCGATTTAACGAAGTCGCTGGGGACCGACCAAATTTGTTCCCTAAATGGAGGGTTCGTTACATCGAAAACCTCGATATAACGAATTTGAGGGGAAACGACCAAAATGTTCGTTATATCGAGGCCATAGTTAATGATTGATTTGAAGCACAGGTGACTTCTGTGGAAATACTACTGTGCCAATGTCTATGACATATAATAAACCGTTGACTGAAAGGTTGCTGTCTCTTTACCATATGGATGAAAGGATTTGCTGACTGTTGATCTGTACAGCGTTTATCTTCTGTCCCGTTTTGACATTGTAATTCATAATATCGAGGTATATTTTACGTTTGGGCTTCCGGATTATGTTCGTTATATCGAGGAATTCGTTATATCGAGGTTCTATTCCATACATTCTACTGTAATTTTGGCCGGGACATAGAGTATTGTTCGTTATTTCGAGGACTTCGTTAAATAGAGGTTCGTTAAGGTGGCTGAACACAGTTTTTGATACCCCTGTTTCATTTACATTTTTCTCTAAAACCCTTGATCCTTTGGTCACCAAAAATGGCAGCAAGCAAGTTAACAACACAAACTTCAACTTTTTGATAATTAAGCTGACGTATGTACCGTTGCCATGGCAACATGATCAAATATAAACAGGTGTTTAAAATCGGTTTTGTTTATTTGCAGAAAATCTAGTCATTAGATTTTCTTTATAATTTGCATGCAACAAGCTTGTAACGATACTCGCAAGTTAGCGCTATTTTAATAATAATTTAACAAACAGATCTTTAATTATCCCTCTTTGAAGGTTCACTGGTATATCTTGAATTTCCTTTGTTAAAGTTCAATTTTTTTTCAATCCTCCAGTTACTTATTTCCTGAAGTATTTTCGTGCCAAATTTCGTGAAATTCTAATGAGTGGTTCTCGAGAAATAAGCGCCTCCGAGAAGTCAATTTTTCACTCAATCGCACTTTTTTCGACTTACTACGCATGCGCTGCATTTAACTGGGTTCTTTTAGCAACAAAGAAATAGCAGAGCTGAGTTCTTTGCATCGTTACCTTTCTAACACTACCTTTGTAATAAAAGATAAAACCATCAATTCAATGCATTGTGTTCATTTGTGAAGAAAAAAAATAGTACAGATAGCGCAGACATTGAGCAAATAAAATGATCGCTCTATTTATGCCATGTTTGTTTTTATGCAATACTTGTGCGCGCGCTGAATCGCGTTAGCAAGAGCGCGCGCCAAAACTGTGTTCGGCCACCTTAAATAGAGGTTCCACTGTACCTTATTGAGCGTGTGTTTTGTTTACTTTTTAGCATCGTATGGTACGCCAACAGCATTGACTGTAGTCAACTGTACCATGTCCTCTAGACATATTTTTGCTGTTTTGATACCTCCAATAGATAGCACTAGCTTAAATAATGCGCGTAACGTACTTGAGATATGAAGTTTTCACAGGAGCGCGGTCGCCCTTGTGAATAAGATTTGTATCGAGGGTTTGTTAATGTTTTTATCATTATTATTTTTTTTTATTTGTTGCCCAAGATCATTTCCTATTACAATATTTCATTCATCACTGTAGTAACAATATTGAGCACGAAGTCTCAAAAGCCTTTTCTGTGGACTGAGAACGGTGTACGGTTCCCTGGCTCGGTTACCGGGACGAATTTTGCTGTCTGTTCATATGAGAAATTTATGCCCGGTTGGCCGGGATGAAATACACAAAAACAAAATCAAATTGGTGGAACATAAACTTGTATTGTTATTCCTCCGGACTCAAATTTGTTTTCTGATTGGAGGAAAACTTGTCACGTGTCGTGGATCAAAACTTACTAACTCCCTAGGGCGAACAAAACTCACTAACTCCCTAGGGAATCAACAACTTGTGCACCTTGAAACCGCGGGAAAATTGTGTACCAGTCGGTCTGATGTAAGTGCCGTAGAAGTAGGACAACGTTTCTTATTAGATACGGTATTCATTATTCAAGAAAAGGGATTTATAAGCGCAAAAACATATCAGATTAACAGAAGGGAAAATATGAACGTTTTCTGTCTCCAAGGATTTAGTTTTGTCGCCAGGTAGGAAAGTATTTGTCAATTAAATTTACAATAAAATATGCTGTTCCTGATCAAATCAATCTCAGAATGCTTGAGTTAAGAATGAGGAGAAGCCAAAGCAACTTTAGTACTGTCTATATTTTTTGTTAGCTGCGAAGAAAAAGACTGTTATCGTGATTTTTCGGTAGGATAAGGACAGCTTGGTTTTGGCTGCCGCTCAATTTTACGAGCGTAGCCAGTGGATGCAAGGGTGTCAAGCAAATCATGTTTTTCGGAGTTTTTTTCCTAATTTTGAGTCAAGAGGTATAAAAAAACACTTAATGACTGGCCCCTAGGGAAACAGTGAATTTGTTCCCTTGTGGCCAGTCATTAAGTGCTTATTGTTCGCGGCTATCATAGCTTTGTGGACTCTTGCAGCTTTCCTTTCTTTTTCGCATACTTCTGAAGCAGAAACACATGCAAGGCGAAAATTATATCATTTTAACCCCTATGCTGCGAAAGCAAAGCAAAGCTGCTTTCTGTGTGGGCTTGACATCTGCACATTGAATATAAAGTAGATTTGTTAATTACCTTTCTTAACTTTGCATCTGTCTCCAGTCCAAGGCTGTTTGCAGGAACAGGAAAAGGTGTTGTTTTCGTTGTCGTGGAAACAAGAACCGCCATTGAGACAACTGGTGATTAAACATCCCTGAAAAAAAAAAGTAACGAAAAAACCAATACGTTAACAAAAACAGATCCAGGATTATTTTGGATAAGCAAAACACTAGTTTTAGCTGGGGGCACCGTCCTTTTTCACTTAGCTATAACTGTGACGTTTTGGTAAGCTCGAATTTCAATTTGTTGAAATCGCAAATACGGTTGGTATATGATTCAGCTGAATTGTCTTCGTTTAACGATGTTATCTTTATCTTGTTCATGAAATTCTGTTTACCTTCAAGAGCATTGATAAAGTGACTCCTTGCTGATCAGAAAACTGTGCATTTACGTCGATGAGGGGAATGTCGTGTTTGTTCAGTTCACAAGTTCCTTTGCCGTCCTTCTTGGATGACATCTAGTAGTTTATAGAAGTGCACCAAGCATTTCTCATACATTGTTGGTTGCACGATAACAAACTGGGAGAATCAAACCGTTTGACAAAGTATCCCTTAAGCTGCTTATTTTCCTGCGTTGTGAAATATGATGAGCGGGAAAATGTGGGGTCAGCGTTTACTTCAGCGAAGAAAACAGCGACTGCTTGGAACAGGAAAAGTTTCAACGCAGATTGACATTTCATTGCTGAGCTGGTACTGCGTAAAATGCTTACTGAATGAGTTGTTTTCATTCTAGTTTTTGCGGAGTTGTTACAACAGAACGGCTGGAGCCGCCTAATGCAACAACGTTTCTAAAGTTTGGCAGGGACTGCTTTTAAATGTATGATCGCCAATTAAATTGAAAAATGTAAAATATAAATGATTAATAGTCTCAGTTTGAACGTCACTGTCTGCATGTTATATTTATTAGTCAGCTTTGATAAGAAAGGCCATCAGGTCACGAACTGAGCCTAAAGCTCTTGTTTCCGTCACAAACGGAAAATTTCAGCTTGTTTCTTCATTAAGACTTTAACCGACACTACATACTTAACTGTCAGCTTTCCTAACAACGTCTAAAGGCTGGTTTTCACTAGCGCATAAGCATAAGCCGACATACGCAGAAGCAGTAAAATGTTGATAATTAGAACCTTTTATTAGGGAAATTTCCAACAAAAGGCTCTAATTATCAACATTTAACTGCGTCTGCGTATGTCGACTTATGCTTAAGCTTAAAGCCCCAGCCAAACGATCGCAACATGCCAACGCAACATATCGCAACATTGTTGGGCGCAACATGTTGCCTGCGTTTGGCCACCCTGTTGCGATGTGTTGCGACGTGTTGGGTGTTGTTGGCTCAAATTTGGCCATTTTCAAACTTGAGCCAACAACACCCAACATGTCGCAACAGCGTGGCCAAACGCACGCAACAAGTTGCGCCCAACAATGTTGCGATATGTTGCGTTGGCATGTTGCGATCGTTTGGCCGGGGCTTAATATGCGTTAGTGAAAACCAGCCTAACCAACCTGCTCCTGCAACCGGTCGGTATGAGTCATTTAAAACATACTACACACTTCCAGAGGTCATCCATAAGTCAGAAAACATAAATGAAATGCTTATCAATTTAATAAAAATTCAAAACAAAATAAAACGTGTTTGGACTACGTTTTATTCATCGATGCTTGATGAGCAGCTGACTTGTTGGTGTGTCATGTTCATTTAATCACCAACAAAGAAGAAAAAAACCTTTTCTTATTAACTTGTGCCAACCATCTTGCACTGGATGATAAGCAACATATTTGATATAGGGCAGGTGATAAACAGGTGATAAACACTTGATTAGCGGGTGATAAACATTTGATTAGCGGTGTCGAGAAAATAGTTAGTTTTGTTTTCGCAAGAATCCCCGTGTTTCTCGAGGCGAAGTTCACGGCAACATCCAGATTCAAGGGAAAACGAAACATAGGTTTCCCAAGGAGCCGGTAATTAACGTATCATAAATCAGCGAAAAAGAGGCTTGTTAGATTCAACCTTAAACCCCAGCTAAATAACAATTTTTTAGTGGGCAAATACCGAAGACTCTATTATTTCAAATTTCCTTAATGTCTTATATATTTTAGCAATGCTAAAATTTCGCCAAACCCGTGCAAAGCCCCGAAAAATTTTAATTTCTGATAATTTAAGAAATGCTAGCACTCTTCGGTCAGTCCTGATGTAAATTAAGCCGGGGTCATTCTTTTCCTTTCATTGCAGGTTTTTTTTAAATTTCTTGAACATCGATAGCTCTGCTAGTTAAAATATTGAGATCAATATCAGTATCTGAGCAACTGCGCACCTACCTCTCCCCTAACCCAACAGTGACACTAACTTATTAACTTATTGTAACATCCTGGGTTAGGGGAGGGGAAGGTGCAAAGTTGCCCAGATACTGATATTGATCTAAATATTAGCTGAGAAGTACAGCTTGGCAAGTAAATTTGCCAGTCTATGCTAACCTTGCAAGGTGATTTGATGTAATTTAACTTGTCATATTTGCCTAAAGACAAGGCTTTTTTCGACTTTTTTGCATCCCACCATTTTCTTGTCATTTCAACAGCTTACAACACAAAAACAGTCGACGATAAACAAAGTATCTGTCAGAGTTTACATCAATAGAGATTGCCTTACAATTATAGAAACATTTAAAATATAGATAGGACCCTGTGTGCGCTCTGATTGGTCAAAAACCTATGTTTTATCAGAGTATAAAACATAGAAAAAGCGTGTTTTATTGTTTTGCGCGCACAAAATCTATATCATAAAGCAAATGAAGAAGCCTAAGCCGTGCATTACACCGTGAAAAAACCGCACTCCAGTCATTTGAGAACACTCGAGAAATATAGAAAACACTCGCCTGCGGCTCGTGTTTACTACATTTCCCTCGTGTTCTCAAATGCCTGTCGTGTTTTATCACAGTGTAATACACTGCTTAGGCTTCTTTATTTGTTAATTAAAATATAGATAGGACCCTGCGCGCGCTGATTGGTCAAAAACCATGTTTTATCAGAGTATAAAACATAGAAAAAGCGTGTTTTATTGTTTTGCGCGCGTGAAATCTATATTTTAAAGCAAATGAAGAAGTCTAAGCCGTGTATTAAACTGCGGTAAAACACTCCGGTCATTTGAGAACACTCGAGAAATGCAGAAAACACTCGCCTGCGGCTCGTGTTTTCTACATTTCCCTCGTGTTCTCAAATGACCATCGTGTTTTATCACAGTGTAATACACGGCTTAGGCTTCTTTATTTGTTAAGTAAAAAGAAAGAACGAAACAGACAAAACTACAAAGGAATAAAAAATAGGATACAAAGGGAATCGACGAGAATGTTCATTTATTTGTTGGCCACAGTAAAATCTTCATTTCTTCTCCGAAAAGAAATCCTTCTTATCTATATAAATAAACAGCCCAAAAAAGAGAATCAAGGTTAAAATCATTTAATTTCATCCAAGCTAGAAAAACGTGGATTATCTATTTACTTGTCTTTAAAACATAGATTGGACCCTGCGCGCTCTCTTATTGGCCAAAAACCCATGTTTTATCAGAGAAAAAGCGCGTTTTATTGTTTTGCGCGCGTAAAATCTACATCATAAAGTAAATGAAGAAGCCTAAGCCGTGTAATACACTGTGATGAAACACTCCAGCCATTTGAGAACACTCCAGAAATGTAGAAAACACTCGCCTGCGGCTCATGTTTTGTACATTTCCCTCGTGTTATCAAATGCCTGTCGTGGGAATAAGCTGTCTAATTGCCCCGGGATGGGGACGAATAAAGAGGGCAAATACCCCGCCCCGGGATCGTCGCCTTCCAACACTTGTGCATTTTTTTTTATTAACTAGTGAATAAAACGGTCAACTGTTCAGAATTTTAATTCAATGGCTTTAAAGACTTCAAGGACAACAGTACGTGCTAGTTTATTCTGATTATATTTATTTGCTTATACAGTCAACTCTCCGCTAACGGACACTCTCGTAAGCGGACAGCTCTACTTACGGACGGCTTTTTAAATCCCCGTTTTTACCTCTCAGTCAAACTTTCTATTTACACATTCCCGTAAACGGACACTCTCTCGTATGCGGACGCGGACACTTTTGAAAATGAAAATTGGATTTTTCTTTTGCGTACGCTCTCTCGTAAGCGGACACACCATGTACGTAATTGACTCTTGGCAATGAAATTTGTCTTAATTTGCAATAAATCAACAAAAATATGACCTTTAACAGAGCAACAGAACAGCGGGGATCGCTGTTTACAAATTTCAATTTGTCCGAGGCAAAGCAAGCTGTCCGTTCGTTGCTATTTTTGTCTACGCAATAAAACACAATTAACACCCGCTAATTAACTCTCCCGTAAGCGGACATCCACCCTATTTTTCTTTGGTGTCCGCTTACGGGAATAATTCTCGTAAGCGGACAGCTCTACTAACGGACACGTTTTTCAATTCCCGAGGGTGTCCGCTTACGAGAGAGTTGACTGTATTTTGTTTTTTTACTATTTTTATTTAAAACTTTTTTATATTTTTGTTTAAGAATCAAGACATTTTAAATGATGATGCATCGCATTTTAAGCTCGCAGGATCTATGTTGAAGATCTCATCATTTGAATTCGCAAACCTTAGTGTTTTAATTCCACTTTCATGAATTAGAAAATTGTTAGGCTAGTTTTGAATGCGAAATGTGAAATAGTCGTTCAGGCAGTGTTCACGTCAGTGATTGTTTTGTGATAAACAAAATATAGTTTACCTTTTCGCTTATATTTATATGCTTACAAGTAATGAAGAAATATTTAAAATTGAGAAATCATATCTTTAAAAACATCGACAGGTTTTTCTAGTCAATGACGGACAAACCAGTCTTTGGCAAAGGCCTCGTCCTTCCCGATAAACTCATCCATCTTTCGAAAACCCGTGTGTCAAATGCCTCGGGGTCGCCCCGGGGTACGCTAATGCCCAGTCCCCAGGACGCGAAAAAAATCGCTAATGCTCCACTCCCGGGACTGACAACGTGAGCAAATGCCCCGCGGTAGCCTGGGGGAGGGATGGGCACCGCTGGAAGTGATTGATGCATAACACAGCACAAACCCGATGTTTTTGAGGCAAAGCCTTTTACGCATAAAATATAACAAGCAGTTCTGCAATTTCACAACAAAAAAATAAAATACCAAGAGGGAGTATACGGGAAGGGAACGCCGTAAATGAAAGCCAGGTAACGGTATAAGGGACATTAAGTGCGCCAAAACAAGCTCGTAAACGACAAAAAGCTAAAAAAAAAAAAAAAAAAAAAAAAAAAAAACCACAGGAAATAGCTCCGTTGTGTCAAGTGAGGTTGCCGGATTTGGGTTTCCATAACCTGGACCTGCTGTGCTTGTTTAGTTCAGTTGAAGGACTCAGGAACAGCGCAAGCAGCATGAACGCGAACTTGATCATCCAGCATAGGGTAGAACACGTGAGGTTGCGAAGTGAAGGATTCTCACGTGACCTGGGCTGAAATGAGACGTTGAGACCTTCTTATTTTACACTCTCTTTGAGAGGGACTGGAGCGAATAGTTTACACATGTACCTTTCAGGCGATACGGCGGCCATTTTAAGGGGGGAGAATCTTAACTACAAGTCTGTTGCTAAGGAAATCTCAAAACCTTCCTTTTTTTGGCTCCTGAAGTCCAGTGGGCATAAAAGTTTACCGTGTTTGTTCGATTCACGTTTCCTTTAAATGTTTCGAACCTCGCCCATATTTGGTTTGTCACGTGACCACAACAGAAAACGTCTAAAAACTCGGACTGAGTGGATCGTTTTCGAAATATAACAATACGTTTTGCCAAAACAGCGGCATTATCTACAACTTATAGTATGCGTTTGAGGAAATGTACAATAATTTCGAAAATTATAGATCTCTAAGAGGCTATAAAAGCACTTTTAAGATCTATATAATTTTCTTTTAAGATTTATAATTTCGAAATATTGTCGAAAATTGTTTACTCTAGGGATTAAGATCTGTCAACACGCCTTTTTTCTAATGCGACCCCTGATTTGTGCTTTTTCAAAAATTTCAAAATCGGAAAAAAAACATCGAAGACGCCGGTTAGCTTAGGTGGGGCTGACCGATTTTTCCAAATTTCGAAAAAACAACGGAACCCGCCGTCAAAGCTATAACAGTTGTCAATATTGACTACCGATAGAGACGGCGAGGTCCCGAAACGCAAAATAGCGGGAAATTTCCTCGTTCATTTCGTATGCCCCATCGAAACATGGACAGGCGAGATTTTTTCTATCCGGCCGTACTACGGTCAAATGCCAAACACGTCCTACCTTAGGATCTGACCCAAGAACCTCCATTTTGGCCCGATTTAAGCCCGAGCGAAGAACACTATACCTGCCAACTTTTTCTGAGATATAGGCGTGAGATTTTTATCCTGGGAGTGCTGAGATTTTTGAAGACGACACGATCATTTCCGAAGATTCCCGAAGAAGTCCGAAGTCTTCCGAAGACGTCCGAAGTTTTCCGAAGACGTCCGAAGTCTACCGAAGTTGAAGTTATCGAGAAAACGCTTAGCCACAAGGACCGACGTTAGCTGATAACATCAGCGCTATAGTTCTATAATCGGAAAGTTTTGGACTGACATGGTCGTTTTTTTAAGGCAGTTGTGATGTTGGTGTTCCCAGAAAAGGCCATAAAGCTTTCTTCTAGCTGTTCATATTCTTTGTAATGTAAAGGCCGGTACACACGAGGGAGCTTGTTCCTGAAACACGCTCCCGAAACACGCTCCCGGGTAAATACCCCAAACCAGTACACACGAAGGACACGACGAAGGAGATGAATGATGAAACAACCCGGTTGGGGCATGGGAACTAAAAAAATAAGTCAATTTGACTGGCCAACTGGAGACACGTCATTTCACGGCAAGCAAATTTCAGTACACACGAGGGAGCTTGCTCCTGAAACAGACTCGTGCAACAGATTTGCCCCTGGAGCTTGCTCCCTCATATCAAACCAGTTTGATATGAGGGAGCAAAACTCGGGAGCAAAGTTTTGTTGGGCAACACATTTTTTCGCTAGAAATCGTTGGTGCAGACGAGGGAGCTTTGCTCCGGGAGCGTGTTGCAGGAGCGTGCTGCGGGAGCAAGCTCCCTCGTGTGTACCGGCCTTAATGGTACAATTGTATAAAGGAAATGACACAGAATGAATGCGTTAAACGTAATTTAAACAGTAAACTACCTTTTTCACATAACACACCTTGGCTGGACTATACGTGGCTATACTTCCATACAATCCAACTCCCCAAAATTTGCGGTGCGCGTTCCTGACGTTACGTACGACAGTAAGAGCGAGATGTACGAAAACTCGGAAGTTAGCACATACATTTTCCCGCCTTATGAGTGACCTACCAAATTTGCATACTGTGACGAAAGCGGAAACAGCCCTCGCATTTCCCAGTCCCAGTCTTAAGACGCGCGTAAACGCGAGCTCGCTCCCAATGCTTTTCACTTCAAAAATCAGAGATCGCGAGGTAAGGTATTGTCATTTATTAATTTTACACATGGTTTTCGTTCCTTACATGCGTCTGAGTTAACATATTTTTGGAAATTGTGTCAAGGAAGACGGCAACAACTCACATTTTTCAATCAGGCGTGAGAAATTGGCCCGCAGGCGTGAGACTCGTGAGTTTTCAACCCGCAGGCGTGAGACTCACGCCTAAGGCGTGAGAGTTGGCAGGTATAGAACAGCTGAGAGCCACTTGCCACTCAGTTATGCCAGAAGTTCTCCAGCGAGTGCAAAGAGGGCAGCGGCAAGTTATAATCTGCTGCGCTCATTTAACCATCTTTCGGTCATTAAAATAAACCCAAACAACTGGGTTCGCTGATGCTCAATAGCGAGTAACAACAACCAATACAGTCGTAATGCAAATTGCCCCGTTCGGCCGCATGGCACGTTTCGTGACTGAAGCTAAAATTTCCTCTGTGTGATTGTCGTTTGCATTTTACCAAACTGAAATGCGACTGTAAAAATTTTATTTATCAATTTCATTTCCGGCCTTGAAATTGTATTTTTCCAGACGTTTTGAAACCAGCCAAATTTAAAATTGGTCTTTAATGCGACCTGGGGCTAAATTGAAATTTTTAATTACATTTTCATATTCTCAGTCAGTGATGATTATTATGATGATTGAATTCATTATTTCATATTTTTTTTTCATTTTCGATAAGCAAATGAAACAAGAAAATCTTTATAGCCGATAGCCTAGACGTGTAGAAATTGAACTGAGAATTTTGTTTGAATGCAACTAATTTTTCATATCTCAGCTGCAGAAAGGGGATTTAATTTAGCATACAGGCACAACAAAATGCAAAAATATTTGTTCTCTTAAAATTCATATTTGCCCGAGTTACGTGTCGAGTTACCGCAGGTGTAGCACGCACGAAATATATAAAGGCAACTATTGTATAATTATAAGAAAAAGACTAACTTTGCTAAGGACACCATTTTCACTTAGCTATAACTTTGACTTTTTGGTCGGCTCGATTTTCAATTCGTTATCATGGTTGCATGATTTAGCTAAATTGTCTCCGTAAAACGATCTTATTTTTATCCTGTTCGGGAAATTCTGTTTACCTTCAGCAGAACTGAAAAAGTGACTCCTTCCTGATCAGCAAGCTCTGCATTATCGTCGACGAGGGAGATGTCGTGCTTGTTCAGTTCACAAGTTCCTTTGCCGTCCTTCTCGGATGACATCTTGTAGTTTGTAGAAGTACACCAAGCGTTTCTGATACATTGTTGGCCGCACGATAACAAACTGGGAGAATCAAACCGTTTGACAGCGTATCCCTTAAGCTGCTTATTTTCCCGCGTTGTGAAATATGATGAACGGGAAAACGTGGAGTCAGCGGTTTACTTCAGCGAAGAAAACAGCGATGGCTTGGAGAAAGAAAAGTTTCAACGCAGATTTACACTTCATTGCTAAACCAGCAAATACCTACTAAATGAATTGACATTCGAGAGCTTTTTGAGTTGTACCAAACAGAACGGCCAAATACAATTAGAAGGTATCGGGTGTTTCGCCTGACGGCATTTGTGCGAATTGATCCAGTTGTCAGTCGAATTTTGAGTCGGAGTTAAAGAAGGCGCGAATGGTTGTCCTATTTCGCGGGGAGGCACTAACAAAGAAGCTGCCCCCTGGATCCGTGAACGGTTGGATTTGTTGTTGCTCAAAAACCATTAAACAGTTGTTGAAAACCAAACATAAACCGACAACAACCGCGATTGGCTTGTACATTGCATTCAATCACCTGAGAACGACAAAGAGGACCAGAAGTGTCTTCAGGCTAAGCGCTAGCCGTGACCGACGCTCGGAGAGCATCGAATCAAGACAACAGTACGAAGGTAGCAAGTTATATCAGCAAGATTAATCTTTTCATTTATATCATTAACTTACAAACGGATTTTCATGCTTTTAGATTGTATGGGGCCTAGGTTAAGGTGACTAAAAATCACTATTTTCATTTGTTGAGTTAGGTCCCTATACTGAGTCCATTCGTACACTAGTTTTCTGAAAGACAATTATTTCGGAACATAGAAAATCCGTAAGGTATATATTATAAATAACTCTCTGGTTTGCCACGCAAACGTCCACGTAGTATTTTGACGTTGCCGAGGGTTAGAGGATATTTTCTGGTTCACCCAGGCTGAAGTCCATGCAACACCGTTGCTGATGAGTGCTTCAAGATATGTAACAAAATCGTCAAAGTATATTTCCGACGAATTGGCGAGACGTACATTATAGGAAACAATGTACATATCCTTTCAGGTTCACCCTGGCTGAAGCTCCATGCAGTACAGTTGCTAAGGTGCTGCTGGATAGGTAACAAACCCGTGATAGTGATTTTTTCCGTCGTGTAGTTTCTCAGAATCGCTTCGCATTTACTTGAAAACAGTAAGATTATGGAGCTCGTGATTTCTATAGCGCATAGTAATCTTTGCAATAATTTTTTGAGAGGATTTTCTGACTGCATAACATAACTGATTTTCAAAGTGTCTGCTAATCACATGTACGCGTTGTTGTGGGAACACTAAACGCTCGACTGCCAGGGATTTATGAATTCCACGTGGAATGTTTACAATGCCACTAATTATCCGCGTGGAGATGGAAGAACTTTTTGTAGAAACTAAACAGTTCTTCAATCTCCCCGGGATCCAAGGTCCTGTTTTTGTTGTTGCTAAGAACGTCTGGCTCATTATGCTACAACATACACTGTATACTGTATTATAATAAAAATAATAAAATATAATTTGTAATAAATTAAAGATTAGAATTTGGTATCTTTGTAACTATAATATAAATATAGCTGCTATAAGATTCGTTATGCTCAGAATAAAAATTAGAGGATGAGTCTTATCCCCTTGAACAGGACATAATTGCTGGCGAGCCCTAGCGAGGCAGCTGCCTATTCTTTATAATAGGGAGAAGAAGGCAAAATCTGTCGGATGTAAGATTGGAGACTTGCGCAGTAAGTTCGTTTTTAATATCCGGGGTCTTTTGAATGTGGAGACATGCGCAGTTGATTACGGATGGCTTGTGAATGCACGTGGAATTATCGATCCATTTCAAGCGAAAGGAAGGACAGGATAAAGGAGGTGAGTTTTTTACAACTCGAGAAATGCAGAAGACACTCGCCTGCGTTCGTGTTTTCTCTACATTTCCGCGTGTTCTCAAATGGACCATCCGTGTCTACTTATTCACAGTGTAGATACGACGGGTTCGGCTCTTATCTGTTAAGTAAACAGATAAGAGCCGAACCCGACGAAACTACACAGTGAATAAGTAGACACGGATGGTCCATTTGAGAACACGCGGAAATGTAGAGAAAACACGAACGCAGGCGAGTGTCTTCTGCATTTCTCGAGTTGTAAAAACCTCACCGCCTTTAGTCCTGTCCTTCCTTTCGCTTGAAAATGGATCGATAATGCCACGTTGCATTCACACGCATCCGTAATCAAGCTGCGCATGTCCCTCCACATTCAAAAGACCCCGGCATATTAAAAACGAACTTATCTGCGGCAACGTCTCCAATCTTTACATCCGACAGATTATGCCTTCTTCTCCCTATTATAAAGAATAGGCAAGCTTGGCCTCGCTAGGGCTCGCCAGCAATATGTCCTCTGTTCAAGGTGGATTAAGACTCACCCTCTAATGTTTATTCTGAGCATAAACGAATCTTTATAGCAGCTATATTTATATTATAGTTACAAAGATACCAAATTCTAATCTTTAATTTATTACAAATTATATTTTATTATTTTTATTATAATACAGTATACAGTGTATGTTGTAGCATAATGAGCCAGACGTTCTTAGCAACAACAAAAACAGGACCTTGGATCCCGGGGAGATTGAAGAACTGTTTAGTTTCTACAAAAAGTTCTTCCATCTCCACGCGGATAATTAGTGGCATTGTAAACATTCCACGTGGAATACATAAATCCCTGGCAGTCGAGCGTTTAGTGTTCCCACAACAACGCGTACATGTGATTAGCAGACACTTTGAAAATCAGTTATGTTATGCAGTCAGAAAATCCTCTCAAAAAATTATTGCAAAGATTACTATGCGCTATAGAAATCACGAGCTCCATAATCTTACTGTTTTCAAGTAAATGCGAAGCGATTCTGAGAAACTACACGACGGAAAAAATCACTATCACGGGTTTGTTACCTATCCAGCAGCACCTTAGCAACTGTACTGCATGGAGCTTCAGCCAGGGTGAACCTGAAAGGATATGTACAATGTTTCCTATAATGTACGTCTCGCCAATTCGTCGGAAATAAACTTTGACGATTTTGTTACATATCTTGAAGCACTCATCAGCAACGGTGTTGCATGGACTTCAGCCTGGGTGAACCCAGAAAATACCTCTAACCCTCGGCAAACGTCAAAAGTACTACGTGGACGTGTTGCGTGCGCCAACCAGCGAGTTATTTATAAGATATACCTATACGGATTTCTCTATGTATCCGAAATAAATTGTTCTTTCAGAAAACTAGTGTACGAATGGACTCAGTATAGGGACCTAACTCAACAAATGAAAATAGTGATTTTTAGTCACCTTAACCTAGGCCCCATACAATCTAAAAGCATGAAAATCCGTTTGTAAGTTAATGATATAAATGAAAAGATTAATCTTGCTGATATAACTTGCTACTCGTAGTCTGTTGTCTTGATTCGATGCTCTCCGAGCGTCGGTCACGGCTAGCGCTTAGCCTGAAGACACTTCTGGTCCTCTTTGTCGTTCTCAGGTGATTGAATGCAATGTACAAGCCAATCGCGGTTGTTGTCGGTTTATGTTTGGTTTTCAACAACTGTTTAATGGTTTTTGAGCAACAACAAATCCAACCGTTCACGGATCCAGGGGGCAGCTTCTTTGTTAGTGCCTCCCCGCGAAATAGGACAACCATTCGCGCCTTCTTTAACTCCGACTGAAAATTCGACTGACAACTGGATCAATTCGCACAAATGCCGTCAGGCGAAACACCCGATACCTTCTAATTGTATTTGGCCGTTCTGTATGGTACAACTCAAAAAGCTCTCGAATGTCAATCATTTAGTAGGTATTTGCTGATTTAGCCAATGAAGTGTAAATCTGCGTTGAAACTTTTCTTTCTCCAAGCCATCGCTGTTTCTTCGCTGAAGTAAACCCTGACTCCACGTTTTCTCGTTCATCATATTTCACAACGCGGAAAATAAGCAGCTTAAGGGATACGCTGTCAAACGGTTTGGTTCTCCCAGTTTGTTATCGTGCGGCCAACAATGTATCAGAAACGCTTGGTGTACTTCTACAAACTACAAGATGTCATCCGAGAAGGACGGCAAAGGAACTTGTGAACTGAACAAGCACGACATCTCCCTCATCGACGATAATGCAGAGCTTGCTGATCAGGAAGGAGTCACTTTTTCAGTTCTGCTGAAGGTAAACAGAATTTCCCGAACAGTGATAAAAATAAGATCGTTTTACGGAGACAATTTAGCTAAATCATGCAACCATGATAACGAATTGAAAATCGAGCTGACCAAAAAGTCAAAGTTAAGCTAAGTGAAAATGGTGTCCTTAGCAAAATTAGTCTTTTTCTTATAATTATACAATAGTTGCCTTTATATATTTCGTGCGTGCTATACCTGCGGTAACTCGACACGTAAACTCGGGCAAATATGAATTTTAAGAGAACAAATATTTTTGCATTTTGTTGTGCCTGTATGCTAAATTAATCCCCTTTCTGCAGCTGAAATAATGAAAAATTAGTTGCATTCAAACAAAATTCTCAGTTCAATTTCTACACGTCTAGGCTATCGGCTATAAAGATTTTCTTGTTTCATTTGCTTATGGAAAATGAAAAAAAAAATATGAAATAATGAATTCAATCATCATAATAATCATCACTGACTGAGAATATGAAAATATAATTAAAAATTTCAATTTAGCCCCAGGTCGCATTTAAAGACCAATTTTAAATTTGGCTGGTTTCAAAACGTCTGGAAAAAACAATTTCAAGGCCGGAAATGAAATGGATAAATAAATTTTTACAGTCGCATTTCAGTTTGGGGTAAAATGCAACGACAATCACACAGAGGAAATTTTAGCTTCAGTCACGAAACGTGCCATGCGGCCGAACGGGGCAATTTGCATTACGACTGTATTGTTGTTGTTACTCGCTATTGAGCATCAGCGAACCCAGTTGTTTGGGTTTATTTTAATGACCGAAAGATGGTTAAATGAGCGCAACAGATTATAACTTGCCGCTGCCCTCTTTGCACTCGCTGGAGAACTTCTGGCATAACTGAGTGGCAAGTGGCTCTCAGGTGTTCTATACCTGCCAACTCTCACGCCTTAGGCGTGAGTCTCACGCCTGCGGGTTGAAACTCACGAGTCTCACGCCTGCGGGCCAATTTCTCACGCCTGATTGAAAAATGTGAGTTGTTGCCGTCTTCCTTGACACAATTTCCAAAAATATGTTAACTCAGACGCATGTAAGGAACGAAAACCATGTGTAAAATTAATAAATGACAATACCTTGCCTCGCGATCTCTGATTTTTGAAGTGAAAAGCATTGGGAGCGAGCTCGCGTTTACGCGCGTCTTAAGACTGGGACTGGGAAATGCGAGGGCTGTTTCCGCTTTCGTCACAGTATGCAAATTTGGTAGGTCACTCATAAGGCGGGAAAATGTATGTGCTAACTTCCGAGTTTTCGTACATCTCGCTCTTACTGTCGTACGTAACGTCAGGAACGCGCACCGCAAATTTTGGGGAGTTGGATTGTATGGAAGTATAGCCACGTATAGTCCAGCCAAGGTGTGTTATGTGAAAAAGGTAGTTTACTGTTTAAATTACGTTTAACGCATTCATTCTGTGTCATTTCCTTTATACAATTGTACCATTAAGGCCGGTACACACGAGGGAGCTTGCTCCCGCAGCACGCTCCTGCAACACGCTCCCGGAGCAAAGCTCCCTCGTCTGCACCAACGATTTCTAGCGAAAAAATGTGTTGCCCAACAAAACATTTGCTCCCGAGTTTTGCTCCCTCATATCAAACTGGTTTGATATGAGGGAGCAAGCTCCAGGGGCAAATCTGTTGCACGAGTCTGTTTCAGGAGCAAGCTCCCTCGTGTGTACTGAAATTTGCTTGCCGTGAAATGACGTGTCTCCAGTTGGCCAGTCAAATTGACTTATTTTTTTAGTTCCCATGCCCCAACCGGGTTGTTTCATCATTCATCTCCTTCGTCGTGTCCTTCGTGTGTACTGGTTGGGGTATTTACCCGGGAGCGTGTTTCGGGAGCGTGTTTCAGGAAGCAAGCTCCCTCGTGTGTACCGGCCTTTACATTACAAAGAATATGAACAGCTAGAAGAAAGCTTTATGGCCTTTTCTGGGAACACCAACATCGCAACTGCCTTAAAAAAACGACCATGTCAGTCCAAAACTTTCCGATTATAGAACTATAGCGCTGATGTTATCAGCTAACGTCGGTCCTTGTGGCTAAGCGTTTTCTCGATAACTTCAACTTCGGTAGACTTCGGACGTCTTCGGAAAACTTCGGACGTCTTCGGAAGACTTCGGACTTCTTCGGGAATCTTCGGAAATGATCGTGTCGTCTTCAAAAATCTCAGCACTCCCAGGATAAAAATCTCACGCCTATATCTCAGAAAAAGTTTGGCAGGTATAGTGTTCTTCGCTCGGGCTTAAATCGGGCCAAAATGGAGGTTCTTGGGTCAGATCCTAAGGTAGGACGTGTTTGGCATTTGACCGTAGTACGGCCGGATAGAAAAAATCTCGCCTGTCCATGTTTCGATGGGGCATACGAAATGAACGAGGAAATTTCCCGCTATTTTGCGTTTCGGGACCTCGCCGTCTCTATCGGTAGTCAATATTGACAACTGTTATAGCTTTGACGGCGGGTTCCGTTGTTTTTTCGAAATTTGGAAAAATCGGTCAGCCCCACCTAAGCTAACCGGCGTCTTCGATGTTTTTTTTCCGATTTTGAAATTTTTGAAAAAGCACAAATCAGGGGTCGCATTAGAAAAAAGGCGTGTTGACAGATCTTAATCCCTAGAGTAAACAATTTTCGACAATATTTCGAAAATATAAATCTTAAAAGAAAATTATATAGATCTTAAAAGTGCTTTTATAGCCTCTTAGAGATCTATAATTTTCGAAATTATTGTACATTTCCTCAAACGCATACTATAAGTTGTAGATAATGCCGCTGTTTTGGCAAAACGTATTGTTATATTTCGAAAACGATCCACTCAGTCCGAGTTTTTAGACGTTTTCTGTTGTGGTCACGTGACAAACCAAATATGGGCGAGGTTCGAAACATTTAAAGGAAACGTGAATCGAACAAACACGGTAAACTTTTATGCCCACTGGACTTCAGGAGCCAAAAAAAGGAAGGTTTTGAGATTTCCTTAGCAACAGACTTGTAGTTAAGATTCTCCCCCCTTAAAATGGCCGCCGTATCGCCTGAAAGGTACATGTGTAAACTATTCGCTCCAGTCCCTCTCAAAGAGAGTGTAAAATAAGAAGGTCTCAACGTCTCATTTCAGCCCAGGTCACGTGAGAATCCTTCACTTCGCAACCTCACGTGTTCTACCCTATGCTGGATGATCAAGTTCGCGTTCATGCTGCTTGCGCTGTTCCTGAGTCCTTCAACTGAACTAAACAAGCACAGCAGGTCCAGGTTATGGAAACCCAAATCCGGCAACCTCACTTGACACAACGGAGCTATTTCCTGTGGTTTTTTTTTTTTTTTTTTTTTTTTTTTTTTAGCTTTTTGTCGTTTACGAGCTTGTTTTGGCGCACTTAATGTCCCTTATACCGTTACCTGGCTTTCATTTACGGCGTTCCCTTCCCGTATACTCCCTCTTGGTATTTTATTTTTTTGTTGTGAAATTGCAGAACTGCTTGTTATATTTTATGCGTAAAAGGCTTTGCCTCAAAAACATCGGGTTTGTGCTGTGTTATGCATCAATCACTTCCAGCGGTGCCCATCCCTCCCCCAGGCTACCGCGGGGCATTTGCTCACGTTGTCAGTCCCGGGAGTGGAGCATTAGCGATTTTTTTCGCGTCCTGGGGACTGGGCATTAGCGTACCCCGGGGCGACCCCGAGGCATTTGACACACGGGTTTTCGAAAGATGGATGAGTTTATCGGGAAGGACGAGGCCTTTGCCAAAGACTGGTTTGTCCGTCATTGACTAGAAAAACCTGTCGATGTTTTTAAAGATATGATTTCTCAATTTTAAATATTTCTTCATTACTTGTAAGCATATAAATATAAGCGAAAAGGTAAACTATATTTTGTTTATCACAAAACAATCACTGACGTGAACACTGCCTGAACGACTATTTCACATTTCGCATTCAAAACTAGCCTAACAATTTTCTAATTCATGAAAGTGGAATTAAAACACTAAGGTTTGCGAATTCAAATGATGAGATCTTCAACATAGATCCTGCGAGCTTAAAATGCGATGCATCATCATTTAAAATGTCTTGATTCTTAAACAAAAATATAAAAAAGTTTAAATAAAAATAGTAAAAAAACAAAATACAGTCAACTCTCTCGTAAGCGGACACCCTCGGGAATTGAAAAACGTGTCCGTTAGTAGAGCTGTCCGCTTACGAGAATTATTCCCGTAAGCGGACACCAAAGAAAAATAGGGTGGATGTCCGCTTACGGGAGAGTTAATTAGCGGGTGTTAATTGTGTTTTATTGCGTAGACAAAAATAGCAACGAACGGACAGCTTGCTTTGCCTCGGACAAATTGAAATTTGTAAACAGCGATCCCCGCTGTTCTGTTGCTCTGTTAAAGGTCATATTTTTGTTGATTTATTGCAAATTAAAGACAAATTTCATTGCCAAGAGTCAATTACGTACATGGTGTGTCCGCTTACGAGAGAGCGTACGCAAAAGAAAAATCCAATTTTCATTTTCAAAAGTGTCCGCGTCCGCATACGAGAGAGTGTCCGTTTACGGGAATGTGTAAATAGAAAGTTTGACTGAGAGGTAAAAACGGGGATTTAAAAAGCCGTCCGTAAGTAGAGCTGTCCGCTTACGAGAGTGTCCGTTAGCGGAGAGTTGACTGTATAAGCAAATAAATATAATCAGAATAAACTAGCACGTACTGTTGTCCTTGAAGTCTTTAAAGCCATTGAATTAAAATTCTGAACAGTTGACCGTTTTATTCACTAGTTAATAAAAAAAAATGCACAAGTGTTGGAAGGCGACGATCCCGGGGCGGGGTATTTGCCCTCTTTATTCGTCCCCATCCCGGGGCAATTAGACAGCTTATTCCCACGACAGGCATTTGATAACACGAGGGAAATGTACAAAACATGAGCCGCAGGCGAGTGTTTTCTACATTTCTGGAGTGTTCTCAAATGGCTGGAGTGTTTCATCACAGTGTATTACACGGCTTAGGCTTCTTCATTTACTTTATGATGTAGATTTTACGCGCGCAAAACAATAAAACGCGCTTTTTCTCTGATAAAACATGGGTTTTTGGCCAATAAGAGAGCGCGCAGGGTCCAATCTATGTTTTAAAGACAAGTAAATAGATAATCCACGTTTTTCTAGCTTGGATGAAATTAAATGATTTTAACCTTGATTCTCTTTTTTGGGCTGTTTATTTATATAGATAAGAAGGATTTCTTTTCGGAGAAGAAATGAAGATTTTACTGTGGCCAACAAATAAATGAACATTCTCGTCGATTCCCTTTGTATCCTATTTTTTATTCCTTTGTAGTTTTGTCTGTTTCGTTCTTTCTTTTTACTTAACAAATAAAGAAGCCTAAGCCGTGTATTACACTGTGATAAAACACGATGGTCATTTGAGAACACGAGGGAAATGTAGAAAACACGAGCCGCAGGCGAGTGTTTTCTGCATTTCTCGAGTGTTCTCAAATGACCGGAGTGTTTTACCGCAGTTTAATACACGGCTTAGACTTCTTCATTTGCTTTAAAATATAGATTTCACGCGCGCAAAACAATAAAACACGCTTTTTCTATGTTTTATACTCTGATAAAACATGGTTTTTGACCAATCAGCGCGCGCAGGGTCCTATCTATATTTTAATTAACAAATAAAGAAGCCTAAGCAGTGTATTACACTGTGATAAAACACGACAGGCATTTGAGAACACGAGGGAAATGTAGTAAACACGAGCCGCAGGCGAGTGTTTTCTATATTTCTCGAGTGTTCTCAAATGACTGGAGTGCGGTTTTTTCACGGTGTAATGCACGGCTTAGGCTTCTTCATTTGCTTTATGATATAGATTTTGTGCGCGCAAAACAATAAAACACGCTTTTTCTATGTTTTATACTCTGATAAAACATAGGTTTTTGACCAATCAGAGCGCACACAGGGTCCTATCTATATTTTAAATGTTTCTATAATTGTAAGGCAATCTCTATTGATGTAAACTCTGACAGATACTTTGTTTATCGTCGACTGTTTTTGTGTTGTAAGCTGTTGAAATGACAAGAAAATGGTGGGATGCAAAAAAGTCGAAAAAAGCCTTGTCTTTAGGCAAATATGACAAGTTAAATTACATCAAATCACCTTGCAAGGTTAGCATAGACTGGCAAATTTACTTGCCAAGCTGTACTTCTCAGCTAATATTTAGATCAATATCAGTATCTGGGCAACTTTGCACCTTCCCCTCCCCTAACCCAGGATGTTACAATAAGTTAATAAGTTAGTGTCACTGTTGGGTTAGGGGAGAGGTAGGTGCGCAGTTGCTCAGATACTGATATTGATCTCAATATTTTAAACTAGCAGAGCTATCGATGTTCAAGAAATTTAAAAAAAACCTGCAATGAAAGGAAAAGAATGACCCCGGCTTAATTTACATCAGGACTGACCGAAGAGTGCTAGCATTTCTTAAATTATCAGAAATTAAAATTTTTCGGGGCTTTGCACGGGTTTGGCGAAATTTTAGCATTGCTAAAATATATAAGACATTAAGGAAATTTGAAATAATAGAGTCTTCGGTATTTGCCCACTAAAAAATTGTTATTTAGCTGGGGTTTAAGGTTGAATCTAACAAGCCTCTTTTTCGCTGATTTATGATACGTTAATTACCGGCTCCTTGGGAAACCTATGTTTCGTTTTCCCTTGAATCTGGATGTTGCCGTGAACTTCGCCTCGAGAAACACGGGGATTCTTGCGAAAACAAAACTAACTATTTTCTCGACACCGCTAATCAAATGTTTATCACCCGCTAATCAAGTGTTTATCACCTGTTTATCACCTGCCCTATATCAAATATGTTGCTTATCATCCAGTGCAAGATGGTTGGCACAAGTTAATAAGAAAAGGTTTTTTTCTTCTTTGTTGGTGATTAAATGAACATGACACACCAACAAGTCAGCTGCTCATCAAGCATCGATGAATAAAACGTAGTCCAAACACGTTTTATTTTGTTTTGAATTTTTATTAAATTGATAAGCATTTCATTTATGTTTTCTGACTTATGGATGACCTCTGGAAGTGTGTAGTATGTTTTAAATGACTCATACCGACCGGTTGCAGGAGCAGGTTGGTTAGGCTGGTTTTCACTAACGCATATTAAGCCCCGGCCAAACGATCGCAACATGCCAACGCAACATATCGCAACATTGTTGGGCGCAACTTGTTGCGTGCGTTTGGCCACGCTGTTGCGACATGTTGGGTGTTGTTGGCTCAAGTTTGAAAATGGCCAAATTTGAGCCAACAACACCCAACACGTCGCAACACATCGCAACAGGGTGGCCAAACGCAGGCAACATGTTGCGCCCAACAATGTTGCGATATGTTGCGTTGGCATGTTGCGATCGTTTGGCTGGGGCTTTAAGCT
>JAHPZR010040344.1:0-15858 GCA_019787425.1 Platygyra sinensis | reverse complement strand
ATTAACTCTGAAGTGTAAATTTAAGTACTAATTAAACCCATGAATAACCCACTGGGCGTTAGCCCTAGTAAAGGGAATCAGGGAACCACACGAGGCAAAGAAAAAATCTTTTGACCTCGGTGGGAATCGAACCCACGACCTCCGGATCAGATCTGCCGTTACTCCGCCGACTGAGCTACGATGTCGGACAGAGAAACTCGGGGACCCTTACTTTCTCTTTGCCGCGATTCACCACCTAAATCTTCCCCGACTTTCCCAGTCCGACCTCGTAGCTCAGTCGGTAGCTCAGTCGGCAGATCTAATCCGGAGGTCGTGGGTTCGATTCCCACCGAGGTCAAAAGATATCTTCTTTGCCTCGTGTGGTTCCCTGATTCCCTTTACTAGGGCTAACGCCCAGTGGGTTATTCATGGGTTTAATTAGGACTTAAATTTACACTTCAGGGCCGGGTTGTTCGAAAGCTGGTTAACGTTAACCCAGGATTAAACGTTGACTGCAGCTTTATTTTTTCTTGATTTAAAATGTTTTTCACCTCTAACGTTTGGCGTAGTTTGAGATTACTACAGCTTGAAACTGCAGGGCAACATGCAATCTAAACAGAACACCTCACCAAAAAGTTACAAAACTAAAATCAAAATTCTCGCTAACCCTAGGTTAGCTTAATCAGGCTTTGAACAACCCGGCCCAGAGTTAATTCTCTGTTTCACCATTTGTGTTCATAGTGCTACGCGGCACAACAATCATATGTACCCTTACTTTTCTGTAATTTTAATTAAAAATTTGATTAAAATGTACACTGCATGAATAGAAAAACATTAAAAACATCTTTTTTCTCTTATTCTTGGTCATTTGTTCTTAATTCCCGATAACTCGAATTTTCCTTAAAGGGACGAGTTGTCGGGAGTCAACTGTATCATTTTTCTTTAGACCGCCCTTTAAAAATTCCCTGATGAACGAGTGAAAGGTATCCGTGCGGAAGTCTGGCGAAATGGACTTCCGCTTCCGTCTAAAACTAAACTTAACTTTCGTGGAATCGACATATCCCAGCAAACGCCCTCAATGTTCCTCTCTTTCCCCTTATTTTCTCTTGATAAAGGGTAATAAAAACCGCTATTTTCTGCCCAAAGACCCCCAATTTTGTCTTTTGTTCGCCGAAATTGCAAGCAAACGTTTAACTGTAGGGGATGCGAACAAGCCAAAACGCAACAGGGTGGGACTGGGCATGGGCGTCGCTCTCACTCTCGCTCTCCGCTCTCGCGCCCTTGCCGAAAAACTAAAAGAGACCGAACTTTTGTTGCGCTCCATAATCGTTTGATTTTCCAACCTAATGCTGTGACCGTCTGTTGTGACTCCTTGGCTGTCAGTTAAATTGGCCTTTAGATAAGGCTAACTTATTATTTTGTTAATTGCATTACCTACGTTAGCAAAATGCATGTATAATTACTTATTAACAATTATCCTGCGAAATCGCGCGGAATATCGTCTGATACTTAGCCGACGAGGCCGTAGGCCGAGACGGCTAAAATCAGACGATATTCCGCGAGATTGAGCAGGATAATTGTTTTATTATTCAACAAATTGATAACAAAATTGATTTCCAAGCTCGTAACATTTTTAAACCTTTCTGTCGACATTTTTTTACTTCACTTTTTCTTCCCACGTACCATAGTTAGTCGAGGGGACTAACTATGCACGTACGAAGCTACGTATATCGCCGGATATCTGTTACCTACGGATGACAGATATCGAGAACATCATGACCATATTTGGATAGTGTTATAATTTGTTGAATAAATATATGCCCAAATAATTGCGTTAAACGCCACGTAAAAAAAAAAACATTAGAAACCTGTTCAGTCAAAAACTTTATTTCTACTGTTTTATTTTCGAAGTGTTCTAGCGAACCTGAAAGATTGCCATCTCTTTCGATGACTAATAGCACAGGGTCATATAAACATGATCAAGTATTCAACTATCTGATCTGTGAGTGGAGAGCAGAAATAATAACCGTGAAAACTATTTGTACCTACAGCAACACTTTAATTTAAAGATTCGCGAATTTTCAAATTAACATGCACAGAACCGTTGTATTCCGCCAGGTAGACTAAAAGCAGATCTCAGACAAAGGGTTCTGGTTATTCCGGAATTTAACGTAGATTGTCGTGTTATAAAGATACTGCACTTAATGTGACTGTGATCAGCAACAACTTTCAGCCACGCCAAGACCAGTTTGGTACAGTTGACTCCCGATAACTCGAACCCTCGCTAACTCGACACTCCGGATAATTCGAAGTAATTTTCATTTTCTTTCAGGCCATTTTCTGCATAGTTTTACCCTCGATAACCCGAACTTCCGATAACTCGCACCTTTTTCTATTTCCCCTGAAGGTTCGAGTTATCGGGATTCAACTGCATTGTTTTGATGCTTGCTCAATAATTGTTTTTGCCAGATATTCGTGAATAAATTACTGTGCTAAGGAGCTTGATTGATAGCTATCACTTTTCATTGTTTTGTTGATCCCTTGGGTAAATAACATGAGCCAATCTTTAGGGGTGATGCAAGTGAAGTGTGATTGTCCTTTCATTTTGCAGTTGTTGATTAAACAATGAATACCTTGGTTGATTATTACTCATGACTCAAACGCCTTCGTACCTCATTTGATAGGCGGCAGCTTATTTGAGTTGTTTTATTCGTTCATCTTCCTGGCGTCCGAAGCAAACGCCAGCATGTCTCTTAATAAGCTCAAAGAAAGACTGACACAGTTTAAAGAAGACATAGATAAAGCCGAAGAGAGGGAGGCTGAAGCAAAATTCCTGCTCAAAGAGGCCGAAGCGCAAGAAGAAAAACATACAACAGAGGCCGAAGGAATTAAGCGAAGAATGAGACTACTTCAGGCCGATTTGGACAAGGTTAACAAGCGCTTGGAAGAGCAAGAAGAGAAACTAGAGAAAGCCACTCAAAAAGGAGAAAAAGAGGAGTTGTTTCGCAAAGAGCTAGAGGAAAATGAAGAAGAAGGAGATGAGAAAATCTCGGAACTGGAATCTCTCATCACTGAAGCTGCCAAGGACGGAGAAGAAAAGCACCACACGCTGATTGAAGCTAAGCGACGGCTTGTTGTGATAGAGCGCGATCTGAAGTCAGCAGAAGAGCGAGAAGAAAATTGTCTTCGTAGAATCGAGACGTTAGAGGCGTCGTTAGAAAGAATAACGGAAAAAACAAAGGATCTCGAGCAAGCGGACGAAGACGCATCTGAACGAGAACAAGTCACTGAAGAGAAGATACAGTTCCTGGAAGAGCAACTTAAAATGACCAACATCAGAATCGACGATGCTGAGAGGCAGCAAGTCAAATGCGAGAGGTTATCCGAGACTATCACGGATGAAATCAACCAATGGAGAGACAAGATACAAAAAGTGGAAGAAGAAATGGAGGCAATTACTACTATTGTGGATGACATTTGAAGAACAGGATTACATAAAATTTGCATACCCAAGAACACTGCTGTGAACTGGTACTTGATCGAAAGCCAGTAATCATTCAGTATGGAATCTTGTCAGGAGAACTTTTATGTGATCAGTCAAACGGACGGTCTTAGTACAAAGCGTTTCTCTTGATAAAAGCGAGATATTAGTATCTGTTATGCTTAGGAATTTTCAAAGCGGTAATTATGTAAATGTAGGTGTTTTTTGAAAATATAACATGTAAACTTTTGTTTGTTTACTCTTTTGAGGTGATGATTGTCAAATCTTTCGTGAGAGGAAAAATATGCTGGTTTCTATTTTTCATTTGACAGCCCTGCTGGTTTAGTTTACTCAGGTTTATGTTACACGCGCGTTGAAAAAGTCTGTATTTTTAAAGGTGCATTTGTCTATGTTCACATCGTTTTAGCTAAAATAATCTTGATACCGCGCAATATTGGAGTTAAGAAATTTTCTATTAAATACCATAATGTATCAACAGGATGCTTTTTGTTCCTCAATGGTTTTGATTATCGTTGTGATGTCCCTGGTCAGCCCATGATATTAGGAAATTCGAAACCCCACCTCGCAGCTTCGAATGTGGGCTCGATTTCCCGAACAGCGGCTGTCCAATGGTGTGTCTTTGTAGCCGAGGTCAGTCGAAGCCTGCATCGCCCGCCCACATGCTATGCAGCAGTTTTTTTGGCGAGCGAGCCCATTTTGATCTTGAATTCAAACTCGGAAGGGGCTCTGGGAGAGATGAAAAGATGTCCTGGGGGAAGGCGTGACCCATGACTGGTGAACACGCAGAAAACTCTCTGAACCAGGCAGGACGGATCAGTGCAACTCGGAAGAATATCTTGGACCGGTTCACCAGATAAACTGTTGAAAAACAATTTCATTGATCTGGAAGATGCATTATTTCGTCTTTACGTAGCCAGGGCCCTATGCTGAGAAAATAATATCGTTTTGTTAGCTAGCTGTGCTAGAAAGAGGAAAGGATTTACCATACTTTTCAATGAACACAAGGAAATTCATCAAAAAATTTGATGTAAATTTAATCAAGTTGTTTTTTCTAATTATTATCATTTCTATCGTACTCAAACGAGATCAGTGGTGTATAATTAAACGTGACATTATTGCGTTACTAGGGTTCAGTTTATACAGTTTCATTTATGAAGATGTAAACTTGAACGTTTTGTCAATAAAATTGTCGTAAATGTTAACAGACGTACGTGTCAGCGGTCAGCGGTCCGCGGTAGCTTTGAAAATTTATGCTTCAGTTGCCACTTGCCATCTGCGCAGAATTGTGACGCAACTTGTGAAAATAATTGCCTGCAGTTTGTACATTATTTTTATTATCATCAATCGTGAGAGATAAGATGTTTGCATTGCGAATAGCAGGACGATGTTCTCAAGCTACTCTTCGAAATTTCTCGACTTTTTCGATCCAAAATTCGTCAAAAACTATGGCGCGATTTCCAAAGGAGAATTGCCACAGATTTTATCAAACGGAAACTAAGGCATGGAGATCTTGGGAAGGAACTGCAAAAGCTCCTGGTATTACTGGTAAGATAAGCTTATTACTTCTGTGCCTGTGTTGCTTTCCTTTAGAAACTTTACACCTGTCGCTGCGTTTGTGCATGTAAGGTGACCTACAACGAAAAATATCTTTGATCAATCAGTACTATATAACTTTTATTATACATCAGACTCACTATGAAAAATCTGATTGGTCGAGAGCTTTCAATCAATTCACAATAGCTTGTGAACTTGACATGATAAATGCAATATCTGCTGCAGATATTGCATTTATCATGTCAAGTTCAACATCTGCCTGGTTACTAAGCCCCTTGGAGTGTTCTCCTCAGAAAATAAATGGCTGAATGCTTCACTTCTGTTTCTGAGGATGAATTATGTGAAAAATGTATAATAAAACAATTATTGAATTCCGTTTTCGCATGATATCGTGAATTATCAAAACCTCATGTCTGTGTTATCTGCCTCAGCCTTCGGCTTTGGCAGATAACACAGACCTTGGTTTTGATAATTCATGATATCATGCTCAACCTCATCCAATAATTGTCTAATATAAGCTTACATGACGTAATAAACGGTAACTAATATCAAGAATGTGTCTAATTGAATAATGAAAAATAATAAGATGAAGTGACTTTTTCCATCCATACATTCAGTACATTCAGCTACGCAAGCGAGCAGTACATAAGAATTACTTTTTTATACATATGTACATGTCATTTCAGCCACTTAACCTTTAATTTGTCTGAGATTTTAGGTCCGGTAATGCGGGCAAAATTTTTCTTCAACTTGTCTCGCAACATTGTTGCATTGCAACTTGAAGCACATTGCTGTGCATATTACCACCTTTGTGACCAACTTGTCTCGCCACAAAATACAATGTTGTAAGTCTGTGGTTGACTGTGTGTACATAAAGATGGCTCCTTCTTTCATATAATTTAGAGTTTTGACGAACTTTCACTTCAACTTCTGGCGCTCATTATTTTCTTAGTTTTCAGTGTCAGCTCAATTTTCACAGTACGAAGCTCAGTTTCATTTCAGATAGCTAGGCTTGTATCTTTGCGAAAGTTCTTCCAATCCTTGTGCCTTCTCTGCTGATTGTTTTAAAGGGACAAATGAGGTGTTGCAAAGACTATGAGACCCCTCAAGGTCTTTGTACAGGGCAAATTTATTACTTTCCAAGAGTTAGTGGTCTACTTCAAATGCAGGCTCTTCTCCACAGTTCACCATGTTTCTTTATTTGCTGCGTTGCTGCACTTTGCGACAGCCAATCACAAACATTGAATTCAAATTTGTTGTGACACAAGTTGTAGCTTCACTGATATGAGCAGCAAAACTAAAATTTGTTGCAGAAAGTAGATTCAAATCAAGTCCACTTTGCAGGCTCAACATGTTGCCTCAACTTGCAACACTATCTTCCGCTGCGAGACAAGCTGGTCACAAACATGGCAATACACACAACAATGTGTTTCAACTCGCAATTTAACAAATTATGTTGCAATACTAGTTGAAGAAACATTTTGCCCATATTACTGGAACTTAACCAGTTATCCCCATGCATTTCCCAGCAGACCATCAGCATTTGCATTAGAACCCTGGTTAATGTTTACTAATTTTCTCTCAATTGTACTAATGTAGATATTAATATTGTAATAGACTTACAGTAACATTAAGAGTGACAGAACACTTCCACAAAATAACAGCCCCTAATAAAAAAATATAAATACAAACACCAAAAAATTGTATCAGTACATATCAATAAAGTGATTAATCAGTGGTCATCTAGCAAGCTGTGGAATAGCAGGACCTCATACATGTAGTTAGTACTCTCGAATCCATATCCAGTATTCTGGGTTCAATCCCTGGCGGGGGATTGTGTTGTGTTCTTGGACAATATGATACTATCACTGTGTTTACCCATGTGTATAAATGGGTATCCAGCCTTCTCAAAATCAGCCAGCCACTGGTTCAATGAGCTGCCTCCTCTGGAGTTTTGACCATCTCCTTCCAGTCAGAAAATATATTGTGAATAATGATAAAGCTCATGGCATGCCATCTGACAGGTTGCGTAAAAATAACAAATTAGGCGGAGCTTTCAGTAGGAAAATGTGGAAAAATGCTTCACATATGTGGAAAACAAACTAGATTAGGTGGAAATATGTCAACAGTTGACAAAATTGATAATAACACCTTCCAAATAATTATACCAAACAACAGTGAACAAAGAGCAGTTTAAAGTCTTGCCCTTTTGCTTGATTTGTATTTTTTGACAAGTATTTCTTCATTTACACAGTTTTTCTATAGGATTTTGGCTCATTTCACATGCTAGCTCCGTGCCTGTGTATCATGCTGTCTGCTAATACACCTGTTCAGCAGGTAATTCATGTGCAGCATTTGTTGTTACATTGATGGAACGTCCACAGCTTAGCAGCCAGGCATTTTCCAGTCTCTGCTTAAAGTAGGTTGGAATGTCTGGACGTTAAAACTGGCGTGTACTTCAAAATAATCATTCCCATGATAATTTCTGTTTATGGGGTTGTTAGGCACTTTCTTCATCACTAAGTATGGCACAATCTCTCTGTGTTATGCAGAGAAAAGCTCTGATTATGCAGGGGATGTGGTCATGCAGATGTTAAAGTGCCACTATGATGAAAATCACATCTTTCCTATCAAAGCCATTTTAAAGCGTAAACAAGTAGCCTGCATGAGAAGAAAATTGTTGTTTACTATTTTCAAATATCTCTTTTTGTTCCAGAGATATTCAAGTTTTCAAAATATGCAAATTAGCTAAGTGATGCGGTCATACTCTCAACCAAATTTTGATCAAATATGAAAAAGCATATCTCAGCCAATTTGTATCAAAAATGTTTGATTTTTTTGCGGTAAGATTCTACTAAATGTGCTCCACAACTTGAGCTTAACAGTTTTGTTACCTTGGAAACATACTGGGTTCCAGACCTCCCCAATATTTAAGGCATTTCTGGCCACCTTTGGCGTCCCATTTTCATATTTGCAAATGTTTCCTCATACACATGATCCAGCAGGAGTTTGTGGCCTTGTTTAATGTTTTTCGGGTTGAAAATCACTTACATATTGAAATCAAGTTGATGGGGACCGGAAAAGAATGAGTTGCCATGGGAACAAAATGTTTTGTAGCCGTAAGTGTGTTTTCTGTAGAACTATTAGCCTGCCAAGTTTCAATGGTCTGCACTGCAAATTGGCCAAGATAGCTCTATTTATATACATGATGTTATTTTGGGTTGAGTACGTGACGTCATCAGTCATCTCATTTGCATATTTTACACATTTTTCAAACTTAATTATCTCCAAAACCAATGCAGGTATTTGCAAATGGTAAATGGCATTTTCATTCTTTCATACAATTCTTTGTGATCCACCTAAAAAATCAAGAGGTAAAAATTAATTTTTTTTGATCATAGTGGCACTTTAACAAATTAGGCGGATCCTCACCTTCACATCCTGTCAGATGCCCTTTCATGCCCCCCAGGGAGGGGTGTACTGCCAGAAAAGTTGGGTGGAGGTGCACAGCTCACTTCCCAAACCCTTCACCCAATTTATGAGCAAAATCTTTGATAATGATGCGAAGATGAAAATACTTCTTTCATTGGGATATTTGTTCTAGTTTACTTTTGCTACAAAATAACTTTATCGAGTTGATTCCAGTTTGTATGGAATCGACTTTATATGTACTTTGTATCAAAATGACCGTAAACCTCTCAAATGCGTCCCAGGCTGCATTACATTTACGATGTGATGCACTTTATGATCGATACAACATGGCATATTGGTGACACAAAACAATGCTTTAGTTTCATCAGAAGTATATTATCACCTAGTTCTAGGTAATATGCTATAATGGTTTCATATATAATTGGGGTGCTAATCAAAGAAATTACCCAAGCTCTATTTCTTGAGACTTAAAATAGGAAAAAACATTTATCATATGAATTTTGATCGGCAAGGCTGATGATGGCGAATGGTTTTTCAGGTTAATCACTTGTTTGGAATGCACTTCTAGATCTGACTAAAAAGTTATGTGTTTCTCACTTTTGAATGAAATTAATGGGGGATGCAAAAAGGCTTCTACCAGTATCGGGATCATTTTCAAGTGATTTAAAGTTTTTTAGAATGACCTGTTAAACTCATTAATAATTCATCAAATTAAAACGAAGGAAATCATGACCGCGATGGTAGTTTGGATATCTGATCTTAATTAGCATAGATTTTTAAGATTTTATTTCTCCATCTTCTCCTTACTTTTGGTTTCGATTGAGAAGATATATCAAACACTCTAGGCAGTATTTGATCAGCTATCCAAACACCTCAAATTTTGTCAAAAATACACCGCTGCATGTCATATTTTCAACCCTCTTCTCGGTGTTTGAATATGCCGATGAAACACTGTCTCTCGTGTTTGATATATTACAGTAACTTTAAATTACTTCAAAATGATCCTGATAGTGGTAGAATCTTTTCACAGACCCCCATTAATTTCATTCAAACTTGAGAAAAACATACGTAACTTTTCAGTCAGAAGTGCATTCCAAGCAAGTGATCAACCCGGAACTTTTAAATGTTCACGGCCTCAATGCAATGTACATGTCCTTTCATTCGCAGCATTGAGAAAATGTCACTGATCACTGATCATTTCACCTGTAAAATTTATTTTTCAAATCGGGACTCTTAATCCTCACTGACGGTATTCATAACTAATTTATTCTGTTGTTTTTCTTGTTACCAGGCACCAACCAATTGCATAGCTCCATCTTTCTGTATGATTATAAACCACACACAACCCATAATTCCTTGATTTGCTTCGAGAAATTAAGGACTAATGCTCAAAATACCAGCTTCCGAATCTCTTTGTGGCAGCCAATTCACATTATCAACCAAGCTGATAAAACCCAATTATCTTGTAATACTCCCCACTGACACAGCACAAAGGTTTCTTTAGAAACCTACTGCCTTTACCCTAAATGTAAGCTATGAAGGGCTTTTTTGATGGTCTCATTGATAATGATGAAAAAGGAGCTTCTTTTAAGAAACCTGCCCAATTCAAAACTAGAGTACTTAAACAATTTGTGACCAAAAGGCTGAAAAACCCTACCCTTTGGAGCTGCTCATACCTATATAACCCGTAAAAGGGAGTCACTCCCCCCCCCCCCCCCCCCCAGGGCCATGGCATCCTTGAGCATCCAAATTTTGAATTTTTTACCTGGAAAGGATACCCTGAAACCCTGCTACAGGCCCACATCCTGAGGACACTTACAAGCACTCCTTCTGAACCCAAACCACCTCCCACTTTGATAGAACCTGCTCCAGGAAAACATTTTGAGAAGGCTAGGCATCCATGAATTTAATGCTATGGGGTAACCCTGCAATGGACTAGCATTCCGTCCAGGCAGAGTAGAAGTACTCCTAGTTGCTCCTGAGCTAATGAAACTGGAGGTAAGCCTCAAGCACCAGCCTGATGGGACACTTGCTTGGTATGCACACTTAACCTACCTACCCATTCTCGTCTCCAGAGCCTACGATCCTTCTGGCCTGCGGCAGGAATCCAGAGCTCTGGGAGCAACCATTTCAAGCATGCACCATAGATGCACACTGCGTGAAACCGAATGGGTGTGAATGGGCAGAATTCGGTTATTTCCTTTGTTATTTCAATATGGTTGCTCCCAGAGCTCTCGTTTTCCGACCGCACTGGTCAAGGGGAATGAGGCTCTGGGAACGAGATTGCTACCTACCCACCTACATGTACCAAGTTTGTGCGAAGTTTTTCTAATCCTGTCCTGTTTTTTAATATTACATCTAGCTGAAACAACTGGACGTGCTGTGGTGGGCGGAGCTGCCCTGTTTGGTGTGGGAGCCTTATGTTATTATGGTTTAGGGCTGTCCAACGAAGTGGGTGCAATTGACCGTGCTATGGTTTGGCCTCAAGTGGTGCGTGACCGAGTGAGGTCAACTTATTCATATTTTGCTGGCAGTCTGGCATTGACAGCTGGGACAGCATATGCTATTAGCCAGAGCAGAGCTGTCTATACATTGATGAGAGCAAGTCCTTGGCTTGTAAGTACCATCATCTTTAATTTATCATTAATGAAACTGAGCTCTTCATGTTTGGTATTGCAATACACATCACGACTAATGTCTTTTAACTTGATATATTTTTATGTTAGAATGATGTTTCAGCTGTAAACTCAGGCACTGCAGAGTTTATTGGTGCAAAGCCTCTTTATGTGTTGAAATCTTTTTCAGGCTACCTGTAGGAAAGCAATTTAGACTGGCTTTCCAATGAAACAGTCATTTCATTTCATAAAATAACTGAGCTACTACACAGGCTCTTATGGTCAATAGGTACATGTTTAGATGAGAACTTATGTAAACATGGTTGTAATGTTTTAGCTTCATGCATATGTTTGAGAATTATTTTGTAAAAGCAGTAAAGCTCTTTTCGGTGTTTACATGTACATAGCCTCATCTAAACACTCGGAGGGCTGGGAGAATTCTCGAAAGTTATGCAAACCCTTGACTACGTCTCAGGTTTGCATAACTGTTTCGAATTCTCCCAACCCGCCTCGTGTCTAGATGAGGCTATGTAAACACAGAAAAAGTGCTCTGTTGCTTAAATAGTTACAGTGGCGCCCCGCTATGATGAACCCTGCTATAACGAAGACCCCCTTATAACAAACAACATTTGAAAGCCTGGCAGAATTACAGAAAAATTTGTAGAAGCAAACCCCGCTATTACCCCACTATAACAAAATCCCTGCTATAATGAATATTTGATTTTGACGGTCCCTGAACGCACAATCTATCCCGCTATAATAATGTTTTGTCCTGTCGCTGGCAGTCAGTAAAAACCACATGACGATACAAATGGTTGATAAGCCAAACATGACTACTATTGGTCAAGATAGGGAAACTTTGACCTTCAAGGCTTTGCTTTGAGTAAATGTAGCTGTTCACGTGCAAGTCTGTAGACTGTTTTTGTGTGGTGTATATCCCATTCTTCAGCTTGGTTCAGCTTGGTTCAGCTTGGTTACCCCGCTATAATGAATATTTTTGTTGCTAACCAGATCATTCATTACAACGGCGTCTTCTCTATAATGAAGACCCTGCTATAACAAACGTTTTTGGTGCCATGACACCTCAGTATAGCGGGGTGCCACTGTACCATGGACCCTCGGAGATGTCTCCAATCCAGTGCGTCAACATCTTGTGATAACATCACAGATACCCTGAAGGTAGCATCAAATCCAAGCTTTTGCTTCTGGTTATTCAAAAATGTTATCACTAAACATTTCCAGAAAATAAGTTTCCTGTGAAGTCTAAACTGAAGTTATAAATCATCTTTTTAAGTTCTTATAGCCTGCATACCTTGGTGGCTTAGTTAAACAACTTTTTAAGCAATTTGAGCACAAGCACACAAAGTGGCAAAGCCACGAAAATGAGCAGCAAAGCTATTAATTAAAAACATAAATTTGCAGCAAGGATCCACCTGCTGGATTACCCACATTTTTTTATTGCCACACTTTATTACATATTTTGACAGCCCAATGACAGGTTTTGTGGATCATATTGACATGATAGCTAATCAGAGCATTGATCATAATGAGAAACTTCCAGTAAACTTGGCAGGGAAAAGTCACTGACTGTGGTACTGTAGAGTCTATCAAAATACAGTGTAAAATTATTTGATGTGGTGTTTGCTCGATGGCGGTAAAGGGCAATATGCTGAAAAAGCCTGTCAACAGCGAGGAATCTAGACAAGTGTAAATGAAACTGGTTCTCGTAGACAACAATTCTTGTCTGGTGAGCGCAAATAGTGAAACACAGTAAAAATCATTCTGTTGCCAAAGCCTGTGAGGAAAACAGTAATCACATCTCTCCCTGGATGAGGCAATTTTTTTCGGCTGTTTCTTGCTGCCTTGTGTTTAGAGTTAACAATTTAGCGATATTTGAGAAGAATATTCAGATGAGATAATGCATTTGACAATGCTTTCTTGATTATTTTCTGTTTAAGCATCACAGATCTGCATTGTTATTCCTTGGAGCTGTTGCTTGGGAGGTTACCAAAAATTTTGATTGACGTGCTAGCCTCCTGATCCAATCACAATGGCATGTACGTCAGCATACTGGACTAACAAAAACTCCCAGCAATCTGTGCAGGCAGTTTCTCAGTTGTTCACTGCTTGTTAATGTGTGTAAATTTGCTTCTTCGTTAGCTCACTTTAATTGCTTAAAAAAACCAAGCTATGCATGCTCAAGTTCCTGACCAATTCATTAAAAAAAATTTTCAGGTTGTCTTTTTGAAATGTTGTATTTTTAAAATCATGTTTAGGTTTTTCTTAGTTTGTTCGTTTGCATTAAAAGGTGCAGAACATTTTCAAAACTGCAGTTTAAAGTTACGGAATGACCACACACAAAAGCACACGTCATCTCATTGAGAACTTTTGTTGGAGATGAGTTCATCTTTCAGATTAATGGCTGAAGTCAGTAATTACCTGCAATTTTAATGCTGACGGGTTATCATACAAAGTTTAATCATAACCAGTGCAGGGTACAGAAAGGGCTCCCTACATGAAGCTACTACATTGTAAATGTTATGGAAACCATTATTTCCTCTGGTGCAAGGGAAACTTTGCTCTAAATTTGCTCTCTAATACATGGAACTCTGCAGGTTGTTGGTGGAGGAATGATTGCTACAATAGGGAGTTCTATACTCTGTATGAGTCTGCCATATGAAGCAGGACTCAATGGCAAACACCTTGCTTGGGCTGGTAAGTTTTATTCAACCAAAGCGAAAACTCCAAATAGTTTCACAAAGCTAGCAGCTGATTTTTTTTCAAATCCACAAGAACTTTTTTCTATTCCATATCGAATTGCAAGTGAAACGTATGAATGTATGTTTGGTCATGCCAATATAGAATATTGAATTTCATTTTGTTTACAAGTAATAAATTATTCAAAATAGGTTTAAGTGTTTCTTTTTGTGGAACTTATGGGGACGATTTGTACACCTCTTCTTTAACTGCTCCATTGTGTGGGTATTCTGGTCAGAATAGATTCATAGTCTAGTGGTCTGATCTTGGTGGTGGAAATTTATCTTTGTCCTTAAGTGACATCACATTTTGGGCCTTCTTCGTGAGACAGATGTCTTTATTAGTTGATAATTCTTGGTAAGATAACTATTTGGGAGAGTAGAAGAAACATGATCTCTCCAAACTTAAGACTTTTTCTGCACAAAGTCAAAGCTAAACAAGAAGTTGAAATAATATATAAAGAACTGAAAGCATCATCATTTATATAAAAGATGGAAGCTTCTGTATAGTTTATATAGGTTTGATTTAAGGAAAGTAATGGAAGTCCACTGGATAATTGTTAGGTTAAATAATTTTCTATTATGGGGTTTGTTATTTGTGAGGGAGTTAATTGGGCATCTGCATGTCTGTATTTGTCACAGTGTAGCACAAAACAAAAATAATATTTATTTTTATGTAAATATTGTATACTTCTAGTGTAATTAGTGTAGTAAGTACTGTATTGTAAGTAGAGTAATGTGACTGTTGTAATGTAAGTGTTGCCTTATAAGTAGAGTTGTTTTTTGTACAAACTGTAATTGAATGGCTTGGTGCAAGACGGTCGTAAGTGACTTTTTCGGGTAAAATTTTTTTTCCTTCAAAAGTGCCTGAATTTTTGCATGTGCTTTTCAATTTAGTAGAAAAACATTCTCCTGTATCTTTTTTTTGGCTGAAATACTCTTGTTCCGCTTTGTAATGCGTTCATTGTGCACGCTTCGATATTTTGACTTCGTTTTTCTCAGAAGCAAAGTGCAAACCAGCCAAAAAAATACAAGGGAATGTTTTACTACTTAATTGAAAAGCACATGCAAAAATTCAGGCACTTTTGAAGGAAAAAAATTTTTACCCAAAAAAGTCACTTACGCCTGTCTTGCACCAAGCCATTCAATTACTGTGCTGTAATGTAAGCAGTAACAAATTAAAAAAAAAAGATATTGCATAGTTCTAATGATGAGGTCAGTTTTTATCAGCTGTTTTAGAAAAAAGGACCAGTAGTAAAGCCTATCTTGTGATCTTGTCAAAAGTTTCAGCTTTTACTTTTTTGCGAAACAAACAATGCAATATTTCCTGAATAGTGTTAATTTTTTCTAAATTATGCAGTAATGCTAACTTGTCAGTGCACAAGATCATTTGAAAAGTAAAGTTGAGACTGTACTACATTAAATGACACTAATTTGAAGACTTATTTAACTGATATCAAGGGACAAAATACTGGATAATAACCCACGAATATATACATGTAACTTCATGTACTGTAAGTAAGTATTGTGTGTTCACTTTACAGGTCATAGTGCTCTTATTGGGACCCTTATTGCACCTCTGATGTTACTTGGAGGTCCATTAGTCCTGCGGGCTGCTGCTGTAACAGGTGGTGTAGTTGGGGCCTTATCACTGACTGCTGCCTGTGCACCTGATGGGAAATTTCTGACCTGGGGTGGTCCTTTGGCTATTGGACTCGGCGGTGTTTGCATGGCATGCTTGGGTAGGCTAATAATAACATCCACGCATGGGTTAGAACAATTGCACTTAATTTATTACACAGTATGCATTTATCTTCTCTACTAAATAAATAAATGTAGCAATTGTCAGTTGAGGCACATTCCACTCCAGTCAGCAAGACAACACATATGCATAGTATAAAATGCCGTACTCTTGATACAGCAGCTCTCAGCACTAGCATTTGGCAATCTCTTCAGTACTTACTTTATCATGATTGCAAGTTCTCTCAATGAACAACAAATGTCTGAGGATAACAGAACT
>JAHPZR010040342.1:0-11884 GCA_019787425.1 Platygyra sinensis | reverse complement strand
CGTTTTATTCTTTTTCTTTTTCCTCTCTTCCAGAATGGTTGCTACCTTTGCTTTTATTTCCTTCGTTTTGAAAAGTATCTTACTTCTGTTAATCTCGATGTTGTCCGGAGGCTTAAAGCACACAAGCGCTTCTAGTTCTTCGGAGGAACAGTCGCGTTCAATGTATAGTTTTTCATTGGTGTGATATCTCCCGGGCATAGGATGATCAACTGAAAAGAAGTGTAAAACGAGCACAGTGTCTGGACAAAATTCTAATTTAAATTTTACAAGCAAATGTATTTCTTCATCGCGAACACAAACTCGCCTTGCAATTCGATAAGGAAGCGAAGCCATGAGAAAAACTGGAAGCATGGCACACCAAAAAAAACAGACATTCATTTTTAAAAAGTGATTCGGCCTGCAATGATTGGTGATGTGAAATTCACTGTTCAACCAATGAACCAGTTTTTTAAATTTGCCCAGCGTCAGTCTCTCTAGCAGATTTGAAAAGTTGACTTTTAAGCAAAACTTTTGGCCAGAGGTTAGTCGCTCTTCAACGCGATTAACAATATTGTAAACCTGCTTCGCAATTGATGGTCGCTTGGATCCAGCAAAAGAACAAAGTCAGTGTCAAAACCGTTGATAATTGCTTCGCATTCTTGTCGTCTTGTCGTGCAGAATACTATCGGCTTGGCCAGCATCTTCTTCAGTTCTTCCAGATCGTCGTTGCATCTGATTTTGAACACTTGTTTGTCCGGGTTCCAAATTGAATTCAACTCGTACACGGGCTGGAACATCTGGTTGCAAGAGAGAACAGTCACAACGTTTGGGTTGTAAACAATCCAGCCTGGTCGGATCTCAAAATCGAGCAGAAAACACTTCTGCAGCTCTGGTTTGGTGTTCAAAATGTGTGGAAACGACGTTATTGGAAACATTAGAACTTCTGGTTGTAGAGCAGTTTCCATGATTTCAATAAAGAACGAATAAGACTGCTAAAGGACGCTATTGGAGTGCAGGGAGCTTTCTCTGACTGAAAGAATAGCGTAGTGGCTTTTATAAAAATGTATGTGCCTAATGGACTGTGATTGAATAGATGTTTGGCGCTATTCATAAACAAAGAACAGAGAAACAAAACTGGGACTGATGGGTAATTGAGAACAAACCCATATGGCCTGAATGATTTTGATGAGCTTGGTTGGTCTTCAATACGCTCAAATTAACCGGCAGTGTTTTCTTTCATTTACGCAAAAAACGGCAGTCACAAGCCAAGCCAGTTTTCTGAAATCCTTGATCTTTTTTTGGTTATCAGTATGAAAAAAGAAATCTGCTTCATTAAATTTTTACAACAAGAAAAATATGTTCAGCAGTTTATGGCAACTACCGAACTGATTTGCTGCAAGACGGTATGGCCCCCTTTGACTTGGTGCTGGATCGGAATTACGGCCAAACAAAACAGTTAATAGGGTAAAGAAGGACCGCCTTGGTTCAAACACAATTCCACTTGATAATAGCAGAGCCTGAGAACATTTTGGAAAAAGGTCTAAAGCGGTGCGCCTAAAAGACGCTTATACCACGATGAAGCAAACCGATTTAGGAAAGTGTTTCGTTTGGCCTTGCCACGTCTTGAGACAAAAAAGAGTATGAGGCCATGTTTCTTTCAAAATGTTGCGTTTGAAGCCTTTTTTATTACAGACCGGAGAGGATGCTGTTCTCAACACAAAAATATCAAAAGTGCAAATCTGGGAACTTAATTTAATGAGTCTCTAATCGGTAGGCAGATATGTAGTTGATATATATAACGATTGTTTTATTAAGTACACTCATATCACGTTATTATTGAGAAACCTGTTCTCAACGAAAGAATTCGTCTGCTGTCAACCAGAGCATTCCCACAAAACATCTACGGGCCCTCTTACAAAAGCAGAAGTAACGTTTCTTATTACGAAATACCAACCTCGATCGCGGGCTCTCTAGAAAACAAAAATCGTTTCGAAACATCATAAAAGTTTCAGTCAAAGTCATCGCGTTTCATGGTTGTTTTCAGATGCGTGATTACTAATACACTCGCCGCATCAGGCGTGCCAACGTGATATATACTATACTATGATATATTAAAAAAATGTGACGCCGTAATCCACCGGCTTTGTGACGCGTGCGAGAGTAATATCTGAACTGGAGAGAGAGCTGGAAACAATGATAAGTACTAACTCTCCTTCCCGCTCGCTCTCTTCCGTTTTGCACTATGTTTGCCGGAGATATACGAACACAGGTAACACTCAGAATACATTGCGGTTTTAATGTACCTGCGCTTGCCATAGCGTCAAATTGTTAACATTAGGGAACTTAATCAAACCACGACTGAGCGACGACAACGAGAACATAAACCAAACAAAATTAATTAGCGGCAATGGACAAAGGCTGTGCATGTGCGTTATCATCTTGGTGCATTTCTTAGCCGTCTTCTCCAAGAAACGCCATAAAAGGACCAAGAACGTGAACCTAGCAAGCTACATTTTAAAAGGTTCTTTTAGAAATAAACGCTGTCATCATAATGTATTCAACCTGGAATTTTTTCGACCGATTGACGCACGAAACACATCTGGATAAAATACAAATTAATTGTGTTTGAGACAGCGCAGTTCTAATCGTGTAATGCAGAAAAATTTGGGTTTTGTGCATGCAGCTCTCAGGGGCAAATAATGTTATCTCCATGTTCGTCCATGTGCTTTCTTTAGCCTGTTGTGCAATATTGCGGACTTTCAGAGGACGAGGTATGGGTTATTCGGCTTCGGCTGATAACCCATACCTCGAGAAAGGAGTATACCATTCTTTCCAAGATGGCCCCGTGGCCCAATGGATAAGGCATCTGACTACGAATCAGGGGATTCCAGGTTCGAATCCTGGCGAAGTCGCGCAATTTTTTTTTTCCAAAAAAACAATTGACGGTCAGATGCGAAGTCTCTACATGAACGGTTTTCGTTATTTTCAATAACACGAAAAAGAAAAAGAAAGATTCAAAAACTGAATAAATGTCGTCTCTGCCGCTTTGCTTGCTAAAATCTAAGAACAACGGAAAACAGCTCAAGGAACTTAAGGAATTAAAAAATAGGTGGTATCTCAGCCTTCGCTTCGGCTGATAACCCTTACCTCAAGCAAGGAGTATATAATAACACATACCTTTCAAGGTGGCCCCGTGGCCCAATGGATAAGGCATCTGACTACGAATCAGGGGATTTCAGGTTCGAATCATGGCGGGGTCGCGCAATTTCTTTTCCAAAAAAAAATTGACGGTCAGATGCAAAGTCTCTGCATTATCTGTTGCCGTTATTTTCAATAAAACGAAAAGGAAACAGAAAGATTTAAAAAATGAATAAAAGTCGTCTCCGCCGCTTTGCCTTGGTAAAATCTAAGAAGAACGGAAAGCACAGCTCAAGGAACTTAAGGACTAAAAACTGGTGGTTTTTCAGCATTCCGCTTTGGCTGATAACCCTTAATTCATAAAAGGAGTATATAATTACTCTATCTGTTCTAGATGGCCCCGTGGCCCAATGGATAAGGCATATGACTACGAATCAGGGGATTCCAGGTTCGAGTCCTGGCGGGGTCGCGCATAGTTTTCTTTCTCAAACAAGAAATGGCGGTAAAATTAAAGACATGAAACTCTCCATATGATCGGTTGTCGTTATTTTCAATAACACGCAAAAAAAAACACAGAAAGATTGAAAAAATGAATAAAAGTCGTCTCCGCCGCTTTGCCTTGGTAAAATCTAAGAAGAACGGAAAACAGCTCAAGGAACTTAAAGGACTAAAACATAGGTGGTTTCTCAGCCTTCGTCTTCGGCTGATAACCCTTACCATGAATAAGGAGTATATAAAAACACATACATTTCAAGATGACCCCGTGGCCCAATAGATAAGGCATCTGACTACGAATCAGGGGATTCCAGGTTCGAATCCTGGCGGGGTCGCGCATAGTTTTTTTTTTCTCAAAGAAGAAATGGCGGTAAAATTAAAGACATGAAACTCTCCATATGATCGGTTGTCGTTATTTTCAATAACACGCAAAAAAAACAAAGAAAGATTGAAAAAATGAATAAAAAACGTCTCCCCGCTTTGCCTTGGTAAAATCTAAGAAGAACGGAAAACAGCTCAAGGAACTTAAAGGACTAAAACATAGGTGGTTTCTCATTCTTCGTCTTCGGCTGATAACCCTTACCATGAATAAGGAGTATATAAAAACACATACATTTCAAGATGGCCCCGTGGCCCAATGGATAAGGCATCTGACTACGAATCAGGGGATTCCAGGTTCGAGTCCTGGCGGGGTCGCGCATAGTTTTTTTTTTCTCAAAGAAGAAATGGCGGTCAGATTAAAGACATGAAACTCTCCATATGATCGGTTGTCGTTATTTTCAATAACACGCAAAAAAAACACAGAAAGATTGAAAAAATGAATAAAAGTCGTCTCCGCCGCTTTGCCTTGGTAAAATCTACTGAAGAACGGAAGAGCACAGCTCAAGGAACTTAAGGACTAAAAAACTGGTGGTTTTTCAGCCTTCCGCTTCGGCTGATAACCCTTAACTCGAAAAAGGAGTATATAATACTCTATCTGTTCTAGATGGCCCCGTGGCCCAATGGATAAGGCATCTGACTACGAATCAGGGGATTCCAGGTTCGAATCCTGGCGGGGTCGCGCATAGTTTTTTTTTCTCAAACAAGAAATGGCGGTCAGATTAAAGACATGAAACTCTCCATATGATCGGTTGTCGTTATTTTCAATAACACGCAAAAGAAACAGAAAGATTGAAAAAATGAATAAAAGTCGTCTCCGCCGCTTTGCCTTGGTAAAATCTAAGAAGAACGGAAAACAGCTCTAGGAACTTAACGGACTAAAAAAAGGTGGTTTCTTAGCCTTCGGGTTCGTCTGATTACACTCTTTTTTTTATTAAGAACCAGTAAAATTTAGCTCAGGCTCAATGTTCTTATTTTTTCGGCCATTTCAGCCTCAAAATGTTCCTATTTTGTTCTTAAAATTCTGTGTTCTCTAATGGCTCCAGATGTGGTTATACCGTACTGTACAGTACTTCACTGTAGGGACCCTGACCTGCAGGGTACCTAAACCATACCTTTCACATGCATCATACAGTGATGGACAAAGAACCTGTACTTATCAGTACGTGTAGTGTTCAGTGTTTATACTCATACATGTAATCTGTTACTGTTTACACACGAAAAGTGTGATAATGAAGTTTAAGAGTGATGAATATATCTGGAACACTGTATAGTAAAGACCCTGAATTTTGAAAAGAAACGTTGGCTTCACACTGTCGTCGCGGTCTGTTTGTTTGGTGAAAAAGATTTCAGCCTCAGATTGTTCTTACATTGTTCTTATTTTTCGAGCGATTTCAGCCTCAATGTTCTTATCAAGTTTGTTCTTATTAAAAAAAAAAAAGAGTGTACTCTTTCCTCGACAAATGAGTATATAATAACACGTGCTTTTCAAGATGGCCCCGTGGCCCAATGGATAAGGCATCTGACTACGAATCAGGGGATTCCAGGTTCGAGTCCTGGCGGGGTCGCGCATAGTTTTTTTTTCTCAAACAGGAAATGGCGGTAAAATTAAAGACATGAAACTCTCCATATGACCGGTTGTCGTTATTTTCAATAACACGCAAAAAAAACACAGAAAGATTGAAAAAATGAATAAAAGTCGTCTCCGCCGCTTTGCCTTGGTAAAATCTAAGAAGAACGGAAAACAGCTCAAGGAACTTAAAGGACTAAAAAATAGGTGGTTTTTCAGCCTTCGCTTCGGCTGATAACCCTTACCATGAAAAAGGAGTATATAATAACACATACGTTTCAAGATGGCCCCGTGGCCCAATGGATAAGGCATCTGACTACGAATCAGGGGATTCAGGTTCGATCCTGGCGGGGTCGCGCATAGTTTTTTTTTCTCAAACAAGAAATGGCGGTCAGATTAAAGACATGAAACTCTCCATATGATCGGTTGTCGTTATTTTCAATAACACGCAAAAGAAACACGAAAGATTGAAAAAATGAATAAAAGTCGTCTCCGCCGCTTTGCCTTGGTAAAATCTAAGAAGAACGGAAAACAGCTCTAGGAACTTAACGGACTAAAAAAAGGTGGTTTCTTAGCCTTCGGGTTCGTCTGATTACACTCTTTTTTTTATTAAGAACCAGTAAAATTTAGCTCAGGCTCAATGTTCTTATTTTTTCGGCCATTTCAGCCTCAAAATGTTCCTATTTTGTTCTTAAAATTCTGTGTTCTCTAATGGCTCCAAATGTGGTTATACCGTACTGTACAGTACTTCACTGTAGGGACCCTGACCTGCAGGGTACCTAAACCATACCTTTCACATGCATCATACAGTGATGGACAAAGAACCTGTACTTATCAGTACGTGTAGTGTTCAGTGTTTATACTCATACATGTAATCTGTTACTGTTTACACACGAAAAGTGTGATAATGAAGTTTAAGAGTGATGAATATATCTGGAACACTGTATAGTAAAGACCCTGAATTTTGAAAAGAAACGTTGGCTTCACACTGTCGTCGCGGTCTGTTTGTTTGGTGAAAAAAATTTCAGCCTCAGATTGTTCTTACATTGTTCTTATTTTTCGAGCGATTTCAGCCTCAATGTTCTTATCAAGTTTGTTCTTATTAAAAAAAAAAAAGAGTGTACTCTTTCCTGGAACAAGGAGTATATAATAACACGTACTTTTCAAGATGGCCCCGTGGCCCAATGGATAAGGCATCTGACTACGAATCAGGGGATTCCAGGTTCGAGTCCTGGCGGGGTCGCGCATAGTTTTTTTTTCTCAAACAGGAAATGGCGGTAAAATTAAAGACATGAAACTCTCCATATGATCGGTTGTCGTTATTTTCAATAACACGCAAAAAAAACACAGAAAGATTGAAAAAATGAATAAAAGTCGTCTCCGCCGCTTTGCCTTGGTAAAATCTAAGAAGAACGGAAAACAGCTCAAGGAACTTAAAGGACTAAAACATAGGTGGTTTCTCAGCCTTCGTCTTCGGCTGATAACCCTTACCATGAATAAGGAGTATATAAAAACACATACATTTCAAGATGGCCCCGTGGCCCAATGGATAAGGCATCTGACTACGAATCAGGGGATTCCAGGTTCGAATCCTGGCGGGATCGCGCATAGTTTTTTTTTTCTCAAAGAAGAAATGGCGGTCAGATTAAAGACATGAAACTCTCCATATGATCGGTTGTCGTTATTTTCAATAACACGCAAAAAAAAACACAGAAAGATTGAAAAAATTAATAAAAGTCGTCTCCGCCGCTTTGCCTGGGTAAAATCTAAGAAGAACGGAAAACAGCTCAAGGAACTTAAAGGACTAAAACATAGGTGGTTTCTCATTCTTCGTCTTCGGCTGATAACCCTTACCATGAATAAGGAGTATATAAAAACACATACATTTCAAGATGGCCCCGTGGCCCAATGGATAAGGCATCTGACTACGAATCAAGGGATTCCAGGTTCGAGTCCTGGCGGGGTCGCGCATAGTTTTTTTTTTTTCTCAAACAAGAAATGGCGGTCAGATTAAAGACATGAAACTCTTAATATGATCGGTTGTCGTTATTTTCAATAACACCCAAAAAAAAAAAAAAAAAAGATTGAAAAAATGAATAAAAGTCGTCTCCGCCGCTTTGCCTTGGTAAAATCTAAGAAGAACGGAAAACAGCTCAAGGAACTTAAAGGACTAAAACATAGGTGGTTTCTCAGCCTTCGTCTTCGGCTGATAACCCTTACCATGAATAAGGAGTATATAAAAACAGATACATTTCAAGATGGTCCCGTGGCCTAATGGATAAGGCATCTGACTACGAATCAGGGGATTCCAGGTTCGAATCCTGGCGGGGTCGCGCATAGTTTTTTTTTCTCAAACAAGAAATGGCGGTCAGATTAAAGACATGAAACTCTCCATATGATCGGTTGTCGTTACTTTCTATAACACGCAAAAGAAACCGAAAGATTCAAAAAATGAATAAAAGTCGTCTCCGCCGCTTTGCCTTGGTAAAATCTAAGAAGAACGGAAAACAGCTCTAGAAACTTAACGGACTAAAAAAAGGTGGTTTCTTAGCCTTCAGGTTCGTCTGATTACACTCTTTTTTTTTATTAAGAACCAGTAAAATTTAGCTCAGGCTCAATGTTCTTTTTTTTCGGCCATTTCAGCCTCAAAATGTTCCTATTTTGTTCTTAAAATTCTGTGTTCTCTAATGGCTCCAGATGTGGTTATACCGTACTGTACAGTATTACACTGTAGGGACCCTGACCTGCAGGGTACCTAAACCATACCTTTCACATGCATCATACAGTGATGGACAAAGAACCTGTACTTATCAGTACGTGTAGTGTTCAGTGTTTATACTCATACATGTAATCTGTTACTGTTTACACACGAAAAGTGTGATAATGAAGTTTAAGAGTGATGAATATATCTGGAACACTGTATAGTAAAGACCCTGAATTTTGAAAAGAAACGTTGGCTTTACACTGTCGTCGCGGTCTGTTTGTTTGGTGAAAAAAATTTCAGCCTCAGATTGTTCTTACATTGTTCTTATTTTTCAAGCAATTTCAGCCTCAATGTTCTTATCAAGTTTGTTCTTATTAAAAAAAAAAGAGTGTACTCTTTCCTCGACAAAGGAGTATATAATAACACGTACTTTTCAAGATGGCCCCGTGGCCCAATGGATAAGGCATCTGACTACGAATCAGGGGATTCCAGGTTCGAGTCCTGGCGGGGTCGCGCATAGTTTTTTTTCTCAAACAGGAAATGGCGGTAAAATTAAAGACATGAAACTCTCCATATGACCGGTTGTCGTTATTTTCAATAACACGCAAAAAAAACACAGAAAGATTGAAAAAATGAATAAAAGTCGTCTCCGCCGCTTTGCCTTGGTAAAATCTAAGAAGAACGGAAAACAGCTCAAGGAACTTAAAGGACTAAAACATAGGTGGTTTCTCAGCCTTCGTCTTCGGCTGATAACCCTTACCATGAATAAGGAGTATATAAAAACACATACATTTCAAGATGGCCCCGTGGCCCAATGGATAAGGCATCTGACTACGAATCAGGGGATTCCAGGTTCGAATCCTGGCGGGGTCGCGCATAGTTTTTTTTTCTCAAACAAGAAATGGCGGTCAGATTAAAGACATGAAACTCTCCATATGATCGGTTGTCGTTATTTTCAATAACACGCAAAAGAAACCGAAAGATTGAAAAAATGAATAAAAGTCGTCTCCGCCGCTTTGCCTGGGTAAAATCTAAGAAGAACGGAAAACAGCTCTAGGAACTTAACGGACTAAAAAAAGGTGGTTTCTTAGCCTTCGGGTTCGTCTAATTACACTCTTTTTTTTTTATTAAGAACCAGTAAAATTTAGCTCAGGCTCAATGTTCTTATTTTTTCGGCCATTTCAGCCTCAAAATGTTCCTATTTTGTTCTTAAAATTCTGTGTTCTCTAATGGCTCCAAATGTGGTTATACCGTACTGTACAGTACTTCACTGTAGGGACCTTGACCTGCAGGGTACCTAAACCATACCTTTCACATGCATCATACAGTGATGGACAAAGAACCTGTACTTATCAGTACGTGTAGTGTTCAGTGTTTATACTCATACATGTAATCTGTTACTGTTTACACACGAAAAGTGTGATAATGAAGTTTAAGAGTGATGAATACATCTGAAAGACTGTATAGTAAAGACCCTGAATTTTGAAAAGAAACGTTGGCTTTACACTGTCGTCGCGGTCTGTTTGTTTGGTGAAAAAAATTTCAGCCTCAGATTGTTCTTACATTGTTCTTATTTTTCAAGCGATTTCAGCCTCAATGTTCTTATCAAGTTTGTTCTTATTAAAAAAAAAAAAAGAGTGTACTCTTTCCTCGACCAAGGAGTGTATAATAACACGTACTTTTCAAGATGGCCCCGTGGCCCAATGGATAAGGCATCTGACTATTGGGATTCCAGGTTCGAGTCCTGGCGGGGTCGCGCATAGTTTTTTTTTTTCTCAAACAGGAAATGGCGGTAAAATTAAAGACATGAAACTCTCCATATGATCGGTTTTCGTTATTTTCAATAACACGCAAAAAAAACACAGAAAGATTGAAAAAATGAATAAAAGTCGTCTCCGCCGCTTTGCCTTGGTAAAATCTAAGAAGAACGGAAAACAGCTCAAGGAACTTAAAGGACTAAAACATAGGTGGTTTCTATGCCTTCGGCCTCGGCTGATAACCCTTACCATGAATAAGGAGTATATAAAAACACGTACATTTCAAGATGGCCCCGTGGCCCAATGGATAAGGCATCTGACTACGAATCAGGGGATTCCAGGTTCGAATCCTGGCGGGGTCGCACATAATTTTTTTTTCTCAAACAAGAAATGACGGTCAGATTAAAGACATGAAACTCTCCAGATGACCGGTTGTCGTTACTTTCAATAACACGCAAAAAAAACACAGAAAGATTGAAAAAATGAATAAAAGTCGTCTCCGCCGCTTTGCCTTGGTAAAATCTAAGAAGAACGGAAAACAGCTCAAGGAACTTAAAGGACTAAAACATAGGTGGTTTCTCAGCCTTCGTCTTCGGCTGATAACCCTTACCATGAATAACGAGTATATAAAAACACGTACATTTCAAGAAGGCCCCGTGGCCCAATGGATAAGGCATCTGACTACGAATCAGGGGATTCCAGGTTCGAATCCTGGCGGGATCGCGCATAGTTTTTTTTCTTAAACAAGAAATGGCGGTCAGATTAAAGACATGAAACTCTCCATATGATCGGTTGTCGTTACTTTCAATAACACGCAAAAGAAACCGAAAGATTGAAAAAATGAATAAAAGTCGTCTCCGCCGCTTTGCCTTGGTAAAATCTAAGAAGAACAGAAAACAGCTCAAGGAACTTAAAGGACTAAAACATAGGTGGTTTCTCAGCCTTCGTCTTCGGCTGATAACCCTTACCATGAATAAGGAGTATATAAAAACACATACATTTCAAGAAGGCCCCGTGGCCCAATGGATAAGGCATCTGACTACGAATCAGGGGATTCCAGGTTCGAATCCTGGCGGGGTCGCGAATAGTTTTTTTTCTCAAACAAGAAATGGCGGTCAGATTATTTCAATAACACGCAAAAAAAAACGCAGAAAGATTGAAAAAATGAATAAAAGTCGTCTCCGCCGCTTTGCCTTGGTAAAATCTAAGAAGAACGGAAAACAGCTCTAAGAACTTAACGGACTAAAAAAAGGTGGTTTCTTAACCTTCGGGTTCGTCTGATTACACTCTTTTTTTTATTAAGAACCAGTAAAATTTAGTTCATGCTCAATGTTCTTATTTTTTCGGCCATTTCAGCCTCAAAATGTTCCTATTTTGTTCTTAAAATTCTGTGTTCTCTAATGGCTCCAGATGTGGTTATACCGTACTATACAGTACTTCACTGTAGGGACCCTGACCTGCAGGGTACCTAAACCATACCTTTCACATGCATCATACAGTGATGGACAAAGAACCTGTACTTATCAGTACGTGTAGTGTTCAGTGTTTATACTCATACATGTAATCTGTTACTGTTTACACACGAAAAGTGTGATAATGAAGTTTAAGAGTGATGAATATATCTGGAACACTGTATAGTAAAGACCCTGAATTTTGAAAAGAAACGTTGGCTTCACACTGTCGTCGCGGTCTGTTTGTTTGGTGAAAAAAAATTCAGCCTCAGATTGTTCTTACATTGTTCTTATTTTTCGAGCGATTTCAGCCTTAATGTTCTTACCAAGTTTGTTCTTATTAAAAAAAAAAAGAGTGTACTCTTTCCTCGACCTAGGAGTAAATAATAACACGTACTTTTCAAGAAGGTCC
>JAHPZR010040341.1:0-37013 GCA_019787425.1 Platygyra sinensis | reverse complement strand
AAGTGCGAATGGAATTCATCAACATGTTCCTTGAGGGAACAAAACTTAAACAAAGAAGGCTCTGAAGCTTTTTCACAATCAAAAGCATCACTTGGTTGACTTATCTGATCTTGCTGAAGGAATGAGATTAGGGCAGTTGTTTCTCCAATGTCCTTCCCATCCACAAGCAAAGCAGGTTCCTCTTCTGAACTTGGTTCTGGAGAAAAAAAGGTGGCTTGACGAAACTGAAAGGGCTGACGAAATGACTTGGAAGTGTCTTCTTCCAGCTCTTTCCTCGCCTTATAGAACCTCTTCTTATTGACAGCGGCGATGGCAGAATCAAATTTGGTTTCCACAGATTCGTTAATTTAAATTGCTTCTCGTTTCCAACTTTCTTCCACTTAATGGAATTGTCATCTTTAACCTTTTTAACAACAGATGGTACGCAGTTTTCTTGATCTTCAGAAATGGACCTCTTAAGGTCTTGTAACTTCGAATCAACGCATTCTAAACTAGATTCTTGAGACTTCCCAAGAAGTTCGACGAGCTCCCCCTTGTTCATGACTGAAAACAAACACTGAATAAGCGAGACCGAGATGAAAGACCTACTCTTGCACCCCAATATAAATACCCTACTAATCACCCACATACCAGCACACATGCCTAAACAAACAATAGATACTGACGAGAGCATCTTTTCCTGCTAATTCCACAGTCAAATGCAGGAAAATACTATTTTACTTGTCATGGTATAGAAAAGGGCTAAAATTCACCATCTTTTAAATGAAAGAGGAACCTTTTTATCGAGACCCCGGCGATTTTCATAGAAAATATGGTTTGCAAGTAAACTCTATGACTTAAAATGGTATCCTTGCTGCGATCCCTGATGAACTGAAAAAATCAATTCTTAATTCAGAACTTCTTGATAACAGTGAGGGACATACCCTCACATCCGTGAACGTCACTGCCAAAACTGCTCGTAAAATGTTTGTGCTGGAAATGCTTAAACCTCCGAATGTAGAAAGTTAACTAGTGGAACAAAACATCTCGACTAAAGCTGTCTATGAATTACCCTTCAAGGTCACAATGGAGAACAAACGAAGATGTTTTCAATATAAGGTGGTACATAACATTCTACCTACTAACAGCAATCTTTACAACATGAAATTGAGAACATCTCTGAGCTGTGATCATTGTAGCCACCCTCATGAGAATTTATTTCACCCTCTATATGAATGCCCCAATCCTCAAATTTTTTGGCAAAGGGTAATTAGCTGTTGGAGTGGAAAGAGATCGGAAAATGTCACCCTAAGCGCTTTAGATATTTTATACAGCTATAAGCCTGAATCAAATATCAATCATTATGTCATTATTGCAAAATACCACATCTTTCTCTCATGATTAAATAAAACCTCCCAGTTTTGAAATTTTCTGCATTTTACTTGATGAAAAGATTCTTTGTGAATGTACAACTGCTGTTAAAAATAACACATTGAGGAAATTCAGAGCAAAATGGGGAACACTATGTGCATGAGCTGCGCCAAATATCTGTCTCAGGGGATGTGCCACTCCTACTCTTATGTCTCTATTTACAAAATAATCGTAAAAATGTAACTTCGCTTTTACGGTAGTTTTCTTATTGAAATGTTTATCAAAATCTACTACTATCAGAAATTATAAAGTGAGTTTGAAAGAAAAAAATAGGTCTGCAATGTATACTTGGGGTCTCATGCTTAATTTTATTCCTTTCGGTTGGAATGCTGTTCTCAAATATCAGTATCTGGGAGTTGACTTGCTACAAGTGAAAAGGTAGACAAGTCATTACAATTTTTAAAGAAGAGTGGAAAATATTGGCAAAGTTGAGGTGTTGGAAATATAATTGAATGTGGTCTTTCGTGTTTAACACACTATACACACAAGTACACCTATCTTCTCAACTGAAACTGAAACAAAGGAGAAAGAAATGACAACATCTATTCCAATTAATATCAGATATGCAAACACCATCACAGTTATGATTTACATTATTTAAACTTGATGAATTATTGATGAGTTTGAGAAAATTGTTTGAAAATGTTTCCACAAGTGAATTTTTAAGAGACATATACATTGGGCATTGTTTGATATCAAGGGTAAAAAATAATGAACAATGTATTAAATCGCATTACATTGCATTGAGTGTTCATTCTGGCAAACCTGGATTATAAGTTAAGTGTAACCTTATTGTGACAGTAAAACGGCAAATACCCTTTTTGTACAGAATTAATATCTTGTGCCACTTTATAGGCTCAATCCAATAAGCATATTCTGAGTACAGCGTCTTCTATTTGATTGTAAATTTTAACAATAAATAGGTGAACATAATTGCAAAACACCGCACACTGCTTCCCAGTGTGCTTCGGTCAGTTCCTTGAGTTGTGGCCAGCAGACACAGTGGTTGTTGGATTAGTGTTATTAAATACTGCAGGGCCTGGATTGTTCTCCACGTCATTCACTTCCCCTTACAAGCAACAGGATATAGATGAAATGTATGTCATCATTTCTTTACATGTCCAGAATTTGTTTCAAAGTTGTGGAGCAAAACACATTTAGCTAAGACATGGTAAGAATCCATCCTCATTGAACATGTGATAAAGCATCATTCACTTCCTTAACCGGTATTGTTCAACTTATGTCCCCATACTCGCAGTTAATATTGTCATGTCGTTAACAAACAGCTCTAGTACAGTTAAGGGGGTAAGTTTCTAAAGAAACTATGGAGCTGCATCGGTGGGAGTATTGCAGGATAATTTGGTTTTATCATTGAGTTGATAATGTGAATTGGCCACTGTAAAGAGATTCGAAAGCTGACGTTTCGAGCGCTAACCCTTCGTCGGAGGGAATCAAGGAATTGTGGGTTGTGTGTGGTTTGTATAGAGAAATATGAAGCTACGTTATTGGTTGGTGCCTGGCAACGTGAAAAACATCAGAATAAATTAGTTGAATGAAAAGCGTTCGTTGATACTGTGAGGATTAATAGTGCCGATTTGAAAAAATAAATTTTTGTTCCAGAGTTTTGCGGCTTTCTGTGCTTCCTTGATGTAGGGAGAGGCCGCAGACCGCCATATGTTGCCTCGCATGTTTTGGCAGATTAAAGTGTCTAGCGACCGGTTTAGATGCGTTTTTGTCGTCCTTCTCAACATTGCGAAGATGTTCTCGGAATCGGTCACCTAGTCGTCTATCTGTTTCACCGATATATAACTTTTTGAGGTACAGGTAAAATGATCAGTGATCTTAATAGATCGCTTGGGCCCGACAATTTCTCAACGTTTCAAATGAAAGGACATCTTTTGCATCGTGCGCGTGCGCATTTAAAAAGTACTGGGTTGCTCGCGCGTTTGGAAAGCACTTCTGACTAAAAAGTTACCTATGTTTTTGTCGCGTTTGAATGAAATTAATGGCGGTTGCGAAAAGATTCTACCAGTACCAGGATCATTTTGAAGTAATTTAAGTTTTTTAGAATGATGAATTTTACAGCGTGGTAAATTTTTAGTCAGAAGTGCTTTGATTCCCTGAGATCATCCTTAAACGATTCAATGTCAATGGCCTTAATCTTACAGTAGTAGATCTCCTCAACAGTTGTACCCGGCATATGGAGGGTTAATTCAGATAGAACAGTACAATGATCTGACAAGAAACTGTCAGCGATGGGCATGATCTGAAAGAGGCCATCCAAGTACCGTAGGATAAATAAACTATCTGTTGTTTGGTAATTTAGGCGAAATCCAAACTGTTCTGGATTGAGGATGTTATGTTGTCTGATAAACTTGTTCAGCCTGGATTGTAAAATTGATGTAAATAGTTTTAACAGCCCGTCAATGTGATTCCTCTATAATTTGCTGGAGACTGCTTATCACCCATCCTCTTATATATTGGTTTTATAACACCTATGTTCCAATGTGTTGGGAATGTTCCACTGTCTAGTATATCGTTGAACAGTTTTTCTAATGAAAGCATTAGATAATAGTGTCCGTGTTTAATCATTTCATTAAGGATACAATCCATACCCGAAGCTTTCTTCAACTTGAGTTTTGATATTTGTTCATGGATTTCGTTGAGTGAGTGAGCAAGCGAGCGAGCAAGCGAGTGAGTGATGACAGTAATAGTAATAGTACTCTTTATTGCACCTTACTCTCCATAGGGTGGTGTTGGTCTAAATACAACAAAGGTTTGAACATTAACTAATTAAATGCAAAATGATGTTTACCATCGGCCGCATACAATTAATAAGAAAATTTATAGCGTTTATTACAGTTGTGAATCAAGAATCTCTTTCCTTTTTTTAAACATTAACTGGATATATTTTCCTATTATTTTAGATGTAATCGTGTTTTCCACTCTGAGTAATCGTGTTTTCCGCTCGAGGTGGCCTCTCCTATAAGCCTGGTGGTTTCTTGAGGTCTCCTCGCCAAACAACTTGCTGTATATTATTATTGTTATTATTATTTTTTATTTCATTTTTTTCTTTTTTAATTTGTTGTAATATAAAGGCAAATAAATGATGATGATGAAGTAAATACCTTGTCTTCTCTTTGTCACTTAATCTGTTGTAATGAGTGTCAACATTTGAAATATGTGAATGCAGCTCACGTCTTGATGTGGTAATACCCCTGACAATACATCAAGAAATGCTGTTCATGTTCTATGTAATCTTCTTTGCATACTAAACATGTGCATTCTTCTACTGGGATTAATGCTCGTCTATTTTCATATTTACCAGTTTGTATTCGAAGTGCATGACATCCTAATCTAAGCCTTGTTAGGCTAATTCTGTGTGCTGGCTTTGTAATTAATGTCAATTAGTTTTCAAATTGATAATTATTTTTTGATTTCCCTGTGTGTAAATTTTCTCTTGAATTTGTTGGTGACCTATTCTGGGTTTAGAGCCAGTTCTGTAGATATTGATCCCTGAGGGTTTTCTTTATAACTTATCGTGCATTCTTGATGTGTTCTGGGGTACTGGTTCTTTTACTTTACACTTTTTATTGATTTCTTCATTCTGTTGAATGTTGAAAATGTTGCATATTGAAATGTTTCTGGCAACAACACGTTGTTAGTGGAATGCTTCAATCTTTGCCAGTAGCTGCAGATTGATTCTTTTATGTTGATGCTTAAAGGGTACCGCCCAAGCTCTGCTCTGCAGGCAATATTTTCTTATACCATGGAACATTTAATGACTGTTTACAAAACTTTATATGAACTTGTTCAATTGTACTTTTATCAAAAGGTGTTTTGTTTTTTTTATATTTAAGGTAGACGGCTGGGCACCCTTGCGGGAAGTGCAATGCCCGCCAACTGACAGTCTCATCCACAGCGAGGATACAGTGCTAGTCCAACGCTAATGGGTCTACCTAAGGTAGGGAACACCCGCCTAAGCAGCCAGTTCGCCAACTTCGCCAGGGAATCGAACCCTGCCAATCTTCACACAGAAATTCCCAAAACCCCAATCCCAACACAGTGCAAACACAAGGCAAAACAAAACAAGACAAAAACACGTGACAGAATGAAACCTGTGTAGTACACCAACAAAGGAGACCCAGCACTAGGAGATACAAGACAGAGGCAAACGAAACTACAAACGGAAAGTGAACTTACCATTAACAACGTCGGCAACTACACCCTGCGCACCCCATTGACGATGAAAATGACGTCTACGATGAGAGGACTCAAGATGCTTGAAAAAAAGAGGTAAGTTGAACTTCACATGCGCATTTACATCCTCGATGATGGACACAGCACCAGGTTGGACACCACGAAAACGAAAGTCGTTCCTTGATCGCCAGATGAAAAATTTACACACGTTCAAAATGTAGACAAAAATATGAGGAGTCGCACGCAACTTGACAGGATCCAGACCAAACAGGGAATGATGGACAAGCAAAACGAGAAACATCGGGTTAAAAGAAAACATCAGCGACTGAAGCCATGACAGGACACTTTGAGCCAAAGGGCAGGCAAAAAACAAGTGGGACAAAGACTCAACAGGAGCACCACAAAAACACAGAAGGGGGACTGACAAACCAAAAGAAGAAAGATGCTCAGCAGTGTAGAGGACACCGTGGGCAATCTTCCAATTAAGGTCAATGACCTGACAATCAAGATCAAAAAAGAACAAAGAGCCCCATGTAGTTGGCCAGTAAAGAGGACCAAACGTTGGGGCAAATTTCTCAACACAGTGAGGATCAGACAGCGTTTCAGAAAGTAGAGAGAGGTAACAGGACTTGGTCGTCATTGAACAAATGGGAACGCAAAAATGGGGCTCAGCAGCCCCAAGCACCAACGAAGACCGAGGAGCAGAAAAAGCACCACCAAGCTCACGCCAGGCCAACACCAAGGACTTGTAACATTGGAACATCACCAGGACGAAAAGAAGATGGAGCGGAAAAAACGTCCACTGCAGAAGCACTAAGACACAAATCAATCCAAAATGACATAAACGAAACCCATCCAGAACGGGAGGAAGCAAAACGCTTAACCCACTGGGCCAAAAGGGACAAGACTTTCAATTTAACGTCAACAACAGAGAACCCACCAAAGAGGGGAGACTGAACAACTACAGTGCGAGAGACAAGATCTTTCTTCCCACTCCAAAAAAAGTTACCTACTAGGGTACAGAGCTTGTGCAAAATCCGCAGTGGCATGTAAACAAGAGAAGCAACATACCAAATCCGAGACAAGGCAGGGCGTTGATGACAAGAGCCTTGCCACGAAAAGACAGGGAGCGAGAACGCCAAGAAGACAGGACCTTGGCAACAGCGTCAACACGCGGCCGCCAATTATCCTCCACCAAATCCCCAGCACCAATGAAAACCCCCAAAACCTTCAACTTTAACGATGACCAATCAAGGTCCACAGGAGGATTCAAACGGCCTCTCCAGCTGCCAAGCCAAAGACCCTTTGACTTTGCACGATTCAATTTTGAACCTGAAGCTTTCTCATATAAATCATAAGTCTCCAAAGCAGCTTTAATGGAGTCATCCGACGACAAAATAAGAGACGTATCATCTGCATATTGCAAAATAGGTGACAAAGGAGGCTCACCGGGGAGAGCAAGACCAGAAATGCGGGGATTACAACGAAAATTCACAGCAAGAACTTCGGAAACAAGCACAAAAAGCAAAGGGGAAAGTGGACAGCCCTGACGAACACCGCGAGTTAAGTCAAAAAAGGAGACAAATAGCCATTGACATTAACAGCACTTTGGACACGATTGTAAAATAAACTGACCCAGGAAATGAAGGATGGACCAAAGCCCATAGTAGACAGAGTGGAATGCATAAAGTCCCAGTTCACTCTGTCAAAGGCCTTCTCCTGATCCAAAGATAGAACAGCAACAGGAACATCAAAAGAAGTACAGTAATAAACAACATCATGAAGAAGCGCCACATTTTCACCGATAAACCTGCCAGGAACCCCGCAAGTCTGGTCTTTATCCACCACCAAATGAATCACTTTTAAAAGCCGGCCAGCAATGACAGGAGGAGCTAACTTAAAATCGACATTAAGAAGGGAGATCGGACGCCAGTTCTTAGGATCCAAATGATCACCCTTCTTAAAGGACAAAGCAATGACACCACGACGCTGAGACAAGGAAAGACAGCCAGAGTCAAAACACAAAATGAGGACATTAACTAAATCAGAACCAAGCACAGGCCAGAATTTGACATAAAACTCCATGGGAAGGCCATCAAGGCCAGGGGCCTTACGCCTAGCCATACCCTGGAGGGCAGTTAAACATTCAGCAACAGTGAGATGCCCCTCACAGAGAGCAGCCATGGCAGGGGATAAGTAAGAAGACACATTGTTAAGTAGCGAGGCACGAATAACAGGATCAGTAGGATTAGCAGAAAATAAAGATGTATAAAAGGCAGCAAAGGACGCACACAACTCAGCAGGAGAAGAAACAATAGTACCATCATCTAACTTGATGGCAGAGATTCAGCGATGGGCACCACATTTCTTCTCAAGTCTAAAAAAATATGGTGAGGAACTCTCACCCTCCTCCACCCAACGAATACGAGAACGAACCTGGGTCCCCTTGGCAGCTTCAAGATCTAATTTGGCCAGTTCAGCGATAGCAGAATGATAGGGGCCAACGCAAGTCGAAGAACCTCCATCAACTTTCACCTTTAAATGATCGCCAAGATGAACCAAAAGGTCTCTACTGCTAGAACGAGCTTTAGTTCTCTCACAACAATATTTAATTGTTAGTCCTTTGTTTAAACTCTTGCCCTCCTCCCACCATTTGGCAAGTGAGGGGAACCGAGGAATAGAGGCACGCCAACTGCACCAAGCAGCGGAGATTAGTTCATAATACTCCTCCTCAGATAGGATAGAGATGTTAAGTTTCCACAACCCAGGGCCAGGGGGAACAACATCAGGAACAGACATGGACAACAGAAGCGCACAGTGATCCGAGAAGGGCCAAGGGACAACACCGCAAGAGGACACAGACGACACCCAAACATAAGGAACACCACAAAGATCAATACGAGAGGCAATAGAGCCATCCCACCTGGTCCAGGTGAAACCAGAAGAATCAGGGTACAAATATCTCCAAATGTCGACAATGCAGCATGCATCAAAAAACGATACAAGGCATGCAGAGCTCTCAGGGCTGGAATCAAGGGGATCAGAACCATGGCGATCCTTCACACGAGTATTAAAGTCACCAACAACAAGGGTGGGGACAGAAGGATCAATCCTATCGGGAACGTCTTCAAGGAACTGATCACGATCAGGGTTGCGATTTGGAGCATACACACAGCAAACACGAAATAACTGTCCATCAAAGGAAAACTCACACTGAAGGAAATGACTGGCAGTATCTGACCATGAATTCACAAAGGACAGCGAGAGACGATACAGGATGATACAGCCACAGGATTAGAACCAGGGGAGACACAAGATGAAAAACCAGAAGAAACAAACCACAGGGAACAATCAGCCATAGAGACACAATGAGTCTCTTGCAAACACACAATATCCACAGAAACAGGCAAAGAAGGCAACCACTGAAGGAAACCAGTCCTTTTGGACTGATCACGGATCCCATTACAATTAAGGGAAAGGACAGACAGCGCCATGATGGATGCAAAAAGAAAAAACAACAACACCATGAGAACAAAAATACAATTTTGAACTCAGAGCCAAAAGGAAATTGGCACGAAATGGCCCAGAAGATAAATTTGAATTTGGAACATAGGATAATTTGGAATTTGGAACCAGAGACAAGAGGACAGCACAAGCCGAGGCATTACAGGTTAAGCCAACTAAATTACTCATAGCCATAACACTAACATTACGGTTACTTTTACTTTTAACCACAAACAACAAGAATAAAGTTACATTACTGTCCCAATTACTGCTACTTATACCATTACTTTTGCAATTAATATTAACTATCACTAAGAATGTTAAATTACTTTCCCAATTACTGTTACATTTACCATTACTTTTACTATTACTTTTAACCATTACATTACTAAATAAAATTACACAATTAAAGCAATATATTAGCAAAACAACAATTTGGAAAAACAAAATGGGAATTTGGACCAGAGAAGGACAATTAGAAATTTGGATAATAATTACACCAGACCAAAACACAAAAATAACCAACCAACAAACCACAAACAAAAAGGTCATCATTTCCTTGAAGATCTTGAACTTAAAGTGGACCTTGAAGCCAAGTTGGACCTTGAACGAGCCAAAAGGGCAGCAGAGGAAACACCCGGGGGCACATGCGGAGCCGGATGCTTTGGAGCTTTCCTACCACGGGCTTTTGATCTGGACCTTGAAGAGTCGTCCTCCGAAGAAGCAATCTCAGACACACTCGTTTACGAGCAACAGAGGGCTCAGCCATACTAGCATCGTGTGTTGGGGCATTCTCAGAAGATGAAGGAGCCAAATCGGTAGAAACCTTCGAAACCAGAACCTCACAGGCCTCACGGACAACCTGAGTCAGACCAGCCAAAACTGAATGACGCTGGGGGACAACAAACTGCCTTTGGGAGGCATCTGACTGGGACTGTAATTCATCCAACATACTGGTTAAACCTTTTGTCAATGAGGGTAGGGGGCATAGAAGCAGACTGCTGAGTCAAAACAACAGGATTGACAACAGGGTCAGTGACATGCTCAGATGAGCCAGCAACAACACCATCTGCAACACGAGTGGCAGAAGCCACATCACCAGCCGCCCCAACATGCGGCTCTACATCACCAGCCGCCCCAACATCCGGCTCCACATTATCAACGTCAGACACAGCCGATTGAAAGTCATCCTCGTCACATGGAGCCCGTTCCCAACCACAGCGTTTAGGGCAAGAATCAGACGCATGCCCGCCATGACACTTGAAACACACAGTAGGACAATTTGGAGCAAAATGACCCACACCCTTACAAGATAAACATTTCCCTTTGAGAGGGCAGTTAAATGCAATGTGAGTTGCCTCTTTACAAATGTCACAGTAAACTGGCTGCCCCCAATACCACACCTTACAGCGATAACGACCTATCATTACAAAACGCGGAATGCGACCCCTGAGGTTAATACGCGCATTACGAGTGGCCATCGAAAGGTCAGGAAGGTTGGTCCAATGCTGATAGCAAACGCTGTGAATCTTACCATAATGACCCAATGCATCATTAATATAGGCGTTTGGAGCATCATAGGGGTAATTATACACAACGACATTAATCCAATTTGGGGAAGGGGGAGGCGGTGGGACAACTCACCCCTCAACTGGACACACTCACAAGAAGTTTGATCTTCGAAGGTCACACACGCAATCTTATTGCGACATTGTTGGATTGAAAGGACTTTAATATTTTGGCCAGCAAAATGATCAAAGATTGCCTTTGCAATGTCAGTATTAACAGCACCTTCCCCAAATTTATCAACCTTAAGATCAGCAGTGCGTCTCATATAGTGACATGGTGAAAGACACACTCAAAAGGCGAAAACAAAAAGTTAAGCCCGGATGGGCGGGCCCCCAACCGGCATGGTGACCCCACTAAACATGAAACCAAGCGAAGAACGAACAAGAACGCCAAAGCAAATATGACAAGACAAGCTCAAAGCCAAAAGAGGAAAGACAGGAGAGCTCAAAGAAAAGACGTGGCTTACCCTGAGTTATGACAGAATGTCAAGCATGAAGTCCTCAGGAGGATCACCACAAAGATGAGCTAAGAAACAATATTAGGTACAAGAAATATTATGTGTGGGAATGATACAACTACACATGATACCAGGGCCGGTGTGAATGGAAAAAGAAACATAACTAAAATGAATTAACAAAATCACTCAAATTCCAGAAAATAAAATTAACTGAGTAATAAAATTAGGTGAAAAAATAAACTTAAGTGACTCTGTCACATAATAATATAGTTTGTGTTGATGAAGTGATGTGGTGTCTACAGTAATCCATGAATCATCAGACTACTTTAGAATGTGCACTGTGTTTCATCTCGGAACATATGACCCACTAAAATGTCTATTGACGTTTTTCCCAAGACAAACCCTGTGTAACATAACACCTCTATATACTGAAAGTCGAGAGTCATGTTTCGCGTAACGAAACTTGGTCGTTACTGTAGGTAACACTAGATGACTGCGGTAACTATGTCACGTTTCACGAGCTGAACGTTCACATAGAGATTAACAAAAATAACTCCTCGCAACGAGAGCTTGGGCTGCCTGTGCCACACATAATGCAAAGACAAGTTAATTTTAAAGTGCGGTTACACGATCTAAAAGATCATCTTGTAAATCCTTCCTGTGACATTGTTAGTTAAGCATCAAGCATAGAATTTGTTTTTTGTTTAATCCCCAGGGGCATTTATGCACTGGTGTTTTAGTTTTTTAGGTCAGAATTAGCCAAAGCTTCAATATGTTGTTACCAAATGATAAATTATAATTTTGTTGTTCTGACACTCACTTGATGGGTCTGGCAGCTTTCAAGCTGTTCCTTGCAGCTGCAATGTCAGACTCTATAACAATTGAAGGAGCACAGCACTGTTTCTTTAAATTGTTGCTGTTTAAAACAAAAATGAAAATGTCATAAACAGGCTATCCAATTCTTGGTCAGGTCATAAATAGAGTAGGGTGTGGGAAATGAGCTGCACACCCCCACCCAACTTTTCTGGAAGTACCCCTTCCTTCCTTGGGGTTGGGTACTTGGGTTTAGGGGTGGGGTGGGGGCACAAAAGTCCATAGGAAGAAGGCAAAGCAAGGGTAGGGATCTAGATTCCCAAGGTGATCTGGGAATTATGCACTTATCAGCGGCCATCCCAGGACGTTAACCCTGGGGACATGTGAGGGAATAGCGTGGGATTTGCTGACTTTTGTTGCCAATTTTTGGCCTAGGAAGGGGGCATTAGACCACTTTTGCACTTCCGAGGCAAGATACACAGGGTAAGACCTTCAGGATTTGTAATATCACCGCCATCTTGAAAATGAAAGATCCAGACCGCAGGGACTAGGTATATAGCCCTGTGTAGTTAGCACAGGCCAAAGTAAGTGTATGTTTGTTGAAATTGTCATTCTTTGACTTACAAGGTATAAAGCTGAACCTCGCTGTGTGCAGAAAACAGGTGGACTAGCTATTTTTGCTTACTGTATATATTATTGTTAAACTTTTATTAAAAATTATGCAGGAATTACCTTACAATTTGAGAGTCCTTTCAAATTATGCTCATGGGGGAGGGACAGGGTAGGTGGAATTTGCAAATGTCTTGGTTCAGGGGTTCCCTGGGGTCATTACCACCCGGGATGGCCGCTGATAAGTGCATTAGACAGGGCTTGAGACTAACTTTTCAGCTTGCTAGCCCAGTGGGTAGTGAAATGTTTGATTCACTAGCCAAAATAAATTTTTCACTAGCCAGATTCTAACAACAACAACAGAATTTTATTAAAAATTAGAAATACGAGAAATTACATTAGTTTCCCCCCGCAAATAGCTTATAAACTAATCGAGGCAGGGAGATCTGAAGACATTTTACAAATAGAAGGATTGTCTGTAGATGGACTAAATAACAAAGAAAACACTACTATACAATATTCTCTAATGTCCATCGTCGCATCAAGTAAAGTAAATGCTAACCTGTGTAGCTTGCAGTATGCTTTGAATGAACAAGTGCCAAGTACAAAGTTTTTGCGCCCTTGATTCTCACAGAACCGCCATAAAAGCTTCAGAACTGGCGCGCCAAAAAGCATTCTTTGCTTTGAAAATACCGATTCATGATTTTCACGAACAAAATAATTCGTTCCACCTTAACTCTATACGTTGCAACCATAAGCATAGATGTTATAATTATAGGCGTCGCACAATAATGAAAACCAAAGTTTTTGCTTTAGTGAGAAAAAAAATTATCAAAAATTAATTAATCGATTAATTAATTAATTATAATTATCGAATAACATAATTAATTAATATATGACAACCGATTGACACTTAAATAAAAATGTCTTGCTTTGTTTTTCGGGCATTTATCCTATTTACAGATGCCAAAGATGAAAGATTCACATGTAATTTTTTGTAATACTGTTGTCAAAAGTCCGGAAAGAAAGACAAAATTTACTCGTTTTTTGAGTTAAAATGGCTAATTTTTGTAGAAAAATTAAGTCCTTTTTCCCTTTTTGCCCTCTATGCTTCTGATAACTTAGTTCACATTCTCCTTCAATTAGGCACTCTGCACATACTAAGAAGACTTTTTGTTGACACTATACGAAGTATACAAGGAAACTGCTGTCCGTATCACTGCAAGCGGCCAGTGTAAACGTGCGCATCGAGCCGAGCCATTGGAAGACTGATGTTTTGACTTCACAGATGGATTTAAACATTCTGAATTGAGCCATTTTGCCTTGTTAACTTCAATACAACACAAGAAATTAAAAAGGGAAAGACAAATTATTGTGTTTTCATCTCTGAGTTAAATCTTTAAGTACCTACAACCCAAAAATTGTTTTTCACTTAGTGAAATCTTTGTATTGAATTAGGAAAATATTGCAAAAATTTTTGTATTTGGTTGAAATCCGAATTTTTTATGAATTTTTTGAGTGAACGTCTTTTGCAGCACGACCAAGCAAATGGGAGAATGGGCCTTGTGACGTCATTCCAGGCTTTTGCACGCGTCGCTTCGGTTGTTGTACTTACGGTTTTGGTGTTTGCAGCATCAACTATTTTGTCTATAAGGAATGTCGATTCTAGATCAAAAAACTTGTAAAATCGTATCTCTTGATAATGTCATCTGGCGAATGCTAGCTTTGACTCAAGCTCAGATTCCGAAACCGCAGAAACGGAGGTAGAGTATGACTTAGAAGTCGAGGTCATTTTAAACGTGAGCGAACAAAAAGACACCTCAGATGATGATGAACCGGAAGATGTCTACGCTAACGAGCCTTAAGCAGACGAGAATTGGCTAGCTCAATATGTGGCAGAAAGAAAAAAAGAACAAGAACTCGAAGAGAAACTATGCCCTGGATGTGCCCTTTTCCTTGTTTGGCCTGTTGTTGCATCCAAAAACAACGCATTTATCTGGGATTTCCTTTCTTTCTACGGAAGCAAAGATTGTCCCAAACTAGAAAGCGATCAATGGCCTGGAATGACGTCACAAACTGTGCTATACCCAGACTACTTTAAGTGATTCTGCTGCTGGGTCGTGCACGCTATTTTTGATCTTTAAAACTTCATAAAAAATTAGGGTTTCAACCGAATGCAAAAATTTTTGTGGCATTTTTCCTAATTCCATACAGGGATTGCACTAAGTGAAAAACACTTTTTGGGGTTACAGGCACTTTAAAAAGTAGGTCGCTTGGCTCACCAACTTAAGTATATGTTTTTCTTGTCGCTCGAAGATGGAAGCTGCTCGCCGAGGCGATCTGGCAATGCTAGAGCACAGCTTTGCATTGATATATATTATATAGCCAATGTTTTAAATTCTACATGCCTTGACTCAATTTCGTTTTGTGACAAATTTGAAATTAACCTTGGTTTCCACTGGGCCTCCAGTGCTCACATATTTTTCACTAGCCAAAATGAAATTTTTACTAGTCTGTGGCTAGTTGGCTACCGTTAGTCTCGATCCCTGAATAGAAGAGATAGATTGCACAATTGTTTACAAAAAGCACAAAACCATAAGCCACTAAAGAAGGAGGAGGAAGAGAAATAACCATTAAGCAATGTTTTATTTCCTCATCGTTTCTCATCTTACAGTACCGCTCAGAAATAAGCGAACCAAAACATGTGCGAAATACGCGAATGGCCATACGCGTATACGCGTATGCCCATGCGCGTATATGCGTATGGCCATACGCGTATAGCCATACGCGTGTACGGCATATACAAAGTATACGCGTATGCTCATTAGTATTTATGAGCTAACTTGTTGTTGTTTACTTTGTAATACTGTAGTTGAATGTTGTTTCAATGGCCTGGTAATACTGGGATTATATGGGCTGACTAAATCGCTACGTGCCAAATACGGTAGCACTAGGCACAGTTTCACAAAATTTTTTATATAGAATGCGTTCTGTAGTGTTACAATAATTTTATTGCAATAAACTCTCGTTGCACAACATATCCGGAAAAACTTGTAGTCGGGTTTCCATCAGAAAATTTTACCGTTCGTTTTAATCATTGACTTCATCTTGCTACAAAGGGAACCATTTCATCTCTTATCGTGACGCTTCGAAAAACGGCAGAGACAAAAACAACTAGCTGTCGCCTGACGACAAGATTCGCGGCAGTAAAGTTTCACGGTGCATCATAAATACTTCAATAAAACATTGTTTTGCAGATGGAGATCATTTCATTGTTGAAATCACCGATTTATGCTAAATAGAACCAGAGACGCCATCAAAATTTTCACTACACTCCTTGCCGCGAGACGCTTCAGTCGACAATAAGCAAGCGACTCTCCGGCGTGTACCGAAAGATAAACGTCTTGAAAAGTTTCTTTTGCAAAAAAGTTAATACCTGTTCGCGGCGCATCAAAAAAACTTCAATGAAACATCGTTTCTGCGGATAGAGATCATTTCACAGTTTAAATCGCCGATTTATGCCGAATAGAACTGAAAATATCCTTATTTTAGAGTGTAGGTTTTTGTCGAGGGTCGAGGGTCGAGGGTGTCATAGCGAGGGTCGAGGGTGGTAAAAAAGTAAAAAGAGTTAATATCTTATCCCATATTAAAATATTAAAATATATGACGCTAATCGCGCGGTTTGTTGCTTCAGTACTTTCTCATGCGGCATTGAGCTAGTTATTATGTAAGCGTTTGAATTTATTCTTCTAACCCTACAGAAAAGAGGATAGAGCGTTTAGGATACGACATTGCCCTGAATCCGCCTGGGGACGGCGATTGCTTTTATGCCTCGGCGACAAAGGCTTTGGAAATTGAAACCCCGGGCCTGAAGAAGGTGATCTTCGACTTTCTGAAAAGCTACCAGTTTGATGTGTTTATTCAACAAAGATAAGTTTGTTGTGTCAATTAGCGGCGATTTTAATTGGAATTTTCGGCCAAAGTTCACAACTATTACAAATGCTCATCTTGTAGTTACAACATTGCAGCCGGCCAATTTTCCACGCGTAGCTTACTTCAATATGAAACTCCAAATGAAATATCGTACTGTCCTCAGGATCTAATATGCTTCCAATTTCCCCCTTTGAAATACATGTATGTTGCTGATTATAGCGCCGAGTCTGGGTGTCACGAAACCTCAGACCTCAGACCTCAGACCCCCAAAAACTCAGATCCCGAAAACTCAGACCCCTCTATTTAAAAAAGGGAAAAAGATTTTCATTGTGAACTCGTTTCAATGTTATCACCTAATGTTTTATGGTCACACAATGTTCATAGGCGGCAATAGCTAGAAAGAATCGAGATATTTACCTTCTCCGGTTTATCGCTGTGGCGTCTGGTGGATAGAAATAAAACTGACTTTAATTTGAACAACATTATATAGCGACTTCGGTAAAAATTCATAAGCAAATGTCATCAGAGTCGGCTGCTTTTTAAACCTCGTTAGTTTTTCACTGTTTGATCGACGCGACAGCGATAAACCGGAGAAGATAAATTATATCGCTGCTTTCTGGCGGGTAGCTATGTAAACATTGCGTGACGATAACACATTAGGTGATAAGAATTGAGACGAGTTTACAAGGTAAATTTTTTTCAAAAACTGTATATCTTAGGGGTCTGAGATTTGAGGGTCTGAGTTTTCGGGGGCTGAGTTTATAGGCGGCAACACTGAGAAAGAATCGAGATATTTACCTTCTCCGGTTTATTGCTGTCGCTTCCGGTGGAGACAAACCTGACTTCAGTGTGAACAACATTATAGCGACTCTGTGTCTTCTAATTCTTCGGTAGAAAGTTCACCAGCAAATGTAATCAAAGCGTCAGCTGCTATTTTAAACCTTGTTAGTTTTTCACTGTTTGATCAACGCGACAGTGATAAACCGGAGAAGATAAAGAAAATATATCGCTTCTTTCTGGCGGTTGCCTATCAACATTGCGTGACCATAAATTATCAATATAGATACAAAGTAAATCGTTTTCAGTGAAAATGTAAATCTCTTTTTTAAAGAAATCGACGGGTCTGAGTTTTCAGGGTCTGAGGTTTGAGGTCTGAGTTTTTGGGGTCTGAATTTTTCGTGACACCCCCCGAATCTTCCTGGAGTGAAGAAATTATCAAATTTCAAAAGCTGGCAAAACCACTTTTAAGGTGATTCCCGGGTTTTGCATTGCGCATTCCTACTGCGCACGATTTTTGCGTCATCAGCGCAAGCACATGAGCGTGCGCGCGTACAAAACATGAGAGATTTCCCTCAAACTAAGCTCGATAGTACGGAGCCCTGTTAGTGCCATACACATGTGCGTGCAATTTCATATTGCGGATGTATACTTACCATTGGCGCGAAGTTTTTCTGGTCTGGCGCGACTTTTTTTTCGCTGGCGCGACTTTTAGCCGGTGCGACTATTTTTTGCCAGCGTGACTTTTTTTCGCCGGCGCGACTTTTTTTCGGCGGAGCGACTTTTTTTCCGCCGGCGTGACTTTTTTTTCGCCAGCGTGACTTTTTTTTGATGGCGCGACTTTTTTTTAAAAGGCACGCCTTTTTTCGCCGGCATGACTTTTTTTTTGCTGGCGTGACTTTTTTTGCCGGCACGAATTTTTTTCTCTAGCGCTCATTTGTAGACCGCTGCTAGATTTATTGCGGGCTTAGGTTATGAACACATGTAGTTGTCAGCAAGATGGCTGACTCAGCGGACTCCGATCTAGAAAAGGTAAGTAGCAAATAAGTTAGGTCTGAATACTGCCGTATTCGTAAAACTAATTACAAGAATGAAGAGCTGGAAGGTAGCTAGTTTTATTGTTTCGCTATTTTCTGTGTTGACAGCGTAAATTGTCGGTCGGAAAACACAAAACCATGCTATGCTCGAAAACCGCAACAGGAAGAACAATCTTGATTCTTACTTTAGTTTACGCCGACAAGAAATTTCAAGTACAGTAATACTCTTAATAAATATCGTCTTGTATTAGGGTCAAAAATTGAGCAAAAAATTCTTTTCAAGAACACGTCTCAACCATATTATCATTTATTGACGCTAGGTCTTTTAAACCTTCTGGGAGAAGCCGCTGTCCTAAATCACTCATCTCTCAAGTAAATCGGCATGGCGGATAACGACCTTCGTAATCATATGATTGAGGAATATTTCCATTTGGGCTTCAATTACAAGGAAATCATTGATTGCCTCTTTTTAAATAATGGAATACCTTTAAGTCTATGCCAGCTTAAAAGAATCTTGGCGAATAAAAACCTCAGATGACGACGCTTCAGCAACCTTGATGAGATAGCAGACGCCATGGAAGAGGAGCTAAAAGGAAGTGGAAGCATTTTCGGATACAGATCTATGTGGCAGAGATTAGTTGTTGACCATAAATTGTCTGTTAGCAAGGAATTTGTTAGGAATGCGTTAAGAATAATGGACCCAGAAGGGGTACAAAGGCGCTCAAGGCATAGACTTCAAAGGCGACAATATCACGCAAAGGGCCCAAATTTTATCTGGCACCTGGACAGATACGATAAACTGAAACCTTACGGATTTTGTATACACGGTTGCATTGACGGATATTCAAGAAAAAATCATGTGGCTTGAAGTTGGGCGTACGAATAATCCTAGTGTTGTAGCAAGCTATTTTATTAACTGTGTACAAAATGTTGGAGGCACCGCCAGTGTAATTCGTGGAGACATGGGGACAGAAAATGTGAGAATCGCTGCTATTCAACGTTATCTTCGACATGAAGAAGAAGATAGTTGGTCAGGGGAGAAAAGCTTTCTTTATGGAAGATCAGTCGCTAATCAGAGAATAGAAGCATGGTGGGGGCAACTGCGAAGAGGAGCTTCTGATTGGTGGATTACTCATTTTAAAGATTTGAGAGACAGAGGACTATACTGTGATGCCAATGCTGTGCATGAAGAATATCTACCGTTTTGTTACATGGCCATTATCCGTGAGGAACTCCAAAGAGTGGCTCGACTGTGGAATCTGCATCGGATTCGACCCTCCACAAGGAACAACAGTTCTCCTCATGGTCGACCTTGTCTCTTCTACCATCATCCTGAAATGACTGGAGCCACAGATTGCAAGCATGATGTTGACATTGACGACTTAGATGTTGCTAGAGATATGGGTTGTGATGAACTGCCTCTGGATTCATCACCTGAATTCAATGCACTTGCCGAGGTAATCATGACAGAAGAAGATCTTAGAATGCCAGAAAATGCTAATGAGGCAAAGAATCTTTATTTGATTCTTGTGAACGAGATAGAGAAGTTACTGTAGGTTCACAGTTATTGGAATGGTCGTCCAGAAATGTGTTGCATATTCCTGCCCCTTACGCTTGTTCTTTCTCGCCATAGAAACTTTGGGTAGGTCTCTTCATTTATTAACAAGTCACAATGGTGACCAATGTAAACAGAATACTGTTAGAACAATGGAAAAAGCATCAACTAACAAACATCAACTTTATTAGCAATTTACTATCTCAAACGATTCATTATTGTCGTCTTTTTGTCAAAACAAGGATGCGTGCAATAAGGAGAAAATGGACAAAATTTCCCCCGGTCACTATTTATTGCATATAAATAGATTACTTCATAGAAAGTGCGACGTACGGATTTTTATTCACGAGTTGCAAAACTTTGCAAAACGAATGAGTGAGCGCAGCGAACGAGTGAGTTTTCAAAGTTTTGCAACGAGTGAATAAAAATCCGTACAAAACACTTTCTATGCTGTAATCTGTTTATTGTATAAATAATGAGAATTAAACACAACCATTCAGTTTTGGCTTTTTTCCGCACCATAAGTTTACATGCAGAACGCTGAGAACGTAATGAATGACCGAGCGTAATGAAAAACAAATCCGCTTTCCAGTCCAGATATAGGTGTACAACGAGCCTACACAAGCTTAAATATAATAGGGGAGAATTCGTAAATACATAGTGAGAAATCCTTTCGTTTGTCCATAATTACGGTCAGATTCAATCATGTCATGGCGACATTTCGCGCTGTGCAAAGACAAATTGGGACTTACACCGTACTGTTTAAATTTGAATGTTCCTCCTTGAATGTTGTTGGCTTTCTGATGTTAAATTTACTTCCTCGGTTTCTTGAATGGCTATTGATTCTCAAACGGAAGTTCTAGTGCTCAAGATATTTGTTAGATATATTCCATTGCTGTTTTTCCGAAAGTGAAGCTTTCGGAAAAACAGCAATGGAATATATCTAACAAATATCTTGAGCACTAGAACTTCCGTTTGAGAATCAATAGCCATTCAAGAAACCGAGGAAGTAAATTTAACATCAGAAAGCCAACAACATTCAAGGAGGAACATTCAAATTTAAACAGTACGGTGTAAGTCCCAATTTGTCTTTGCACAGCGCGAAATGTCGCCATGACATGATTGAATCTGACCGTAATTATGGACAAACGAAAGGATTTCTCACTATGTATTTACGAATTCTCCCCTATTATATTTAAGCTTGTGTAGGCTCGTTGTACACCTATATCTGGACTGGAAAGCGGATTTGTTTTTCATTACGCTCGGTCATTCATTACGTTCTCAGCGTTCTGCATGTAAACTTATGGTGCGGAAAAAAGCCAAAACTGAATGGTTGTGTTTAATTCTCATTATTTATACAATAAACAGATTACAGCATAGAAAGTGTTTTGTACGGATTTTTATTCACTCGTTGCAAAACTTTGAAAACTCACTCGTTCGCTGCGCTCACTCATTCGTTTTGCAAAGTTTTGCAACTCGTGAATAAAAATCCGTACGTCGCACTTTCTATGAAGTAATCTATTTATATGCAATAAATAGTGACCGGGGGAAATTTTGTCCATTTTCTCCTTATTGCACGCATCCTTGTTTTGACAAAAAGACGACAATAATGAATCGTTTGAGATAGTAAATTGCTAATAAAGTTGATGTTTGTTAGTTGATGCTTTTTCCATTGTTCTAACAGTATTCTGTTTACATTGGTCACCATTGTGACTTGTTAATAAATGAAGAGACCTACCCAAAGTTTCTATGGCGAGAAAGAACAAGCGTAAGGGGCAGGAATATGCAACACATTTCTGGACGACCATTCCAATAACTGTGAACCTACAGTAACTTCTCTATCTCGTTCACAAGAATCAAATAAAGATTCTTTGCCTCATTAGCATTTTCTGGCATTCTAAGATCTTCTTCTGTCATGATTACCTCGGCAAGTGCATTGAATTCAGGTGATGAATCCAGAGGCAGTTCATCACAACCCATATCTCTAGCAACATCTAAGTCGTCAATGTCAACATCATGCTTGCAATCTGTGGCTCCAGTCATTTCAGGATGATGGTAGAAGAGACAAGGTCGACCATGAGGAGAACTGTTGTTCCTTGTGGAGGGTCGAATCCGATGCAGATTCCACAGTCGAGCCACTCTTTGGAGTTCCTCACGGATAATGGCCATGTAACAAAACGGTAGATATTCTTCATGCACAGCATTGGCATCACAGTATAGTCCTCTGTCTCTCAAATCTTTAAAATGAGTAATCCACCAATCAGAAGCTCCTCTTCGCAGTTGCCCCCACCATGCTTCTATTCTCTGATTAGCGACTGATCTTCCATAAAGAAAGCTTTTCTCCCCTGACCAACTATCTTCTTCTTCATGTCGAAGATAACGTTGAATAGCAGCGATTCTCACATTTTCTGTCCCCATGTCTCCACGAATTACACTGGCGGTGCCTCCAACATTTTGTACACAGTTAATAAAATAGCTTGCTACAACACTAGGATTATTCGTACGCCCAACTTCAAGCCACATGATTTTTTCTTGAATATCCGTCAATGCAACCGTGTATACAAAATCCGTAAGGTTTCAGTTTATCGTATCTGTCCAGGTGCCAGATAAAATTTGGGCCCTTTGCGTGATATTGTCGCCTTTGAAGTCTATGCCTTGAGCGCCTTTGTACCCCTTCTGGGTCCATTATTCTTAACGCATTCCTAACAAATTCCTTGCTAACAGACAATTTATGGTCAACAACTAATCTCTGCCACATAGATCTGTATCCGAAAATGCTTCCACTTCCTTTTAGCTCCTCTTCCATGGCGTCTGCTATCTCATCAAGGTTGCTGAAGCGTCGTCATCTGAGGTTTTTATTCGCCAAGATTCTTTTAAGCTGGCATAGACTTAAAGGTATTCCATTATTTAAAAAGAGGCAATCAATGATTTCCTTGTAATTGAAGCCCAAATGGAAATATTCCTCAATCATATGATTACGAAGGTCGTTATCCGCCATGCCGATTTACTTGAGAGATGAGTGATTTAGGACAGCGGCTTCTCCCAGAAGGTTTAAAAGACCTAGCGTCAATAAATGATAATATGGTTGAGACGTGTTCTTGAAAAGAATTTTTTGCTCAATTTTTGACCCTAATACAAGACGATATTTATTAAGAGTATTACTGTACTTGAAATTTCTTGTCGGCGTAAACTAAAGTAAGAATCAAGATTGTTCTTCCTGTTGCGGTTTTCGAGCATAGCATGGTTTTGTGTTTTCCGACCGACAATTTACGCTGTCAACACAGAAAATAGCGAAACAATAAAACTAGCTACCTTCCAGCTCTTCATTCTTGTAATTAGTTTTACGAATACGGCAGTATTCAGACCTAACTTATTTGCTACTTACCTTTTCTAGATCGGAGTCCGCTGAGTCAGCCATCTTGCTGACAACTACATGTGTTCATAACCTAAGCCCGCAATAAATCTAGCAGCGGTCTACAAATGAGCGCTAGAGAAAAAAATTCGTGCCGGCAAAAAAAGTCACGCCAGCAAAAAAAAAGTCATGCCGGCGAAAAAAGGCGTGCCTTTTAAAAAAAAGTCGCGCCATCAAAAAAAAGTCACGCTGGCGAAAAAAAAGTCACGCCGGCGGAAAAAAAGTCGCTCCGCCGAAAAAAAGTCGCGCCGGCGAAAAAAAGTCACGCTGGCAAAAAATAGTCGCACCGGCTAAAAGTCGCGCCAGCGAAAAAAAAGTCGCGCCAGACCAGAAAAACTTCGCGCCAATGGTAAGTATACATCCGCAATATGAAATTGCACGCACATGTGTATGGCACTAACAGGGCTCCGTACTATCGAGCTTAGTTTGAGGGAAATCTCTCATGTTTTGTACGCGCGCACGCTCATGTGCTTGCGCTGATGACGCAAAAATCGTGCGCAGTAGGAATGCGCAATGCAAAACCCGGGAATCACCTTAAAAGTGGTTTTGCCAGCTTTTGAAATTTGATAATTTCTTCACTCCAGGAAGATTCGGGGGGTGTCACGAAAAATTCAGACCCCAAAAACTCAGACCTCAAACCTCAGACCCTGAAAACTCAGACCCGTCGATTTCTTTAAAAAAGAGATTTACATTTTCACTGAAAACGATTTACTTTGTATCTATATTGATAATTTATGGTCACGCAATGTTGATAGGCAACCGCCAGAAAGAAGCGATATATTTTCTTTATCTTCTCCGGTTTATCACTGTCGCGTTGATCAAACAGTGAAAAACTAACAAGGTTTAAAATAGCAGCTGACGCTTTGATTACATTTGCTGGTGAACTTTCTACCGAAGAATTAGAAGACACAGAGTCGCTATAATGTTGTTCACACTGAAGTCAGGTTTGTCTCCACCGGAAGCGACAGCAATAAACCGGAGAAGGTAAATATCTCGATTCTTTCTCAGTGTTGCCGCCTATAAACTCAGCCCCCGAAAACTCAGACCCTCAAATCTCAGACCCCTAAGATATACAGTTTTTGAAAAAAATTTACCTTGTAAACTCGTCTCAATTCTTATCACCTAATGTGTTATCGTCACGCAATGTTTACATAGCTACCCGCCAGAAAGCAGCGATATAATTTATCTTCTCCGGTTTATCGCTGTCGCGTCGATCAAACAGTGAAAAACTAACGAGGTTTAAAAAGCAGCCGACTCTGATGACATTTGCTTATGAATTTTTACCGAAGTCGCTATATAATGTTGTTCAAATTAAAGTCAGTTTTATTTCTATCCACCAGACGCCACAGCGATAAACCGGAGAAGGTAAATATCTCGATTCTTTCTAGCTATTGCCGCCTATGAACATTGTGTGACCATAAAACATTAGGTGATAACATTGAAACGAGTTCACAATGAAAATCTTTTTCCCTTTTTTAAATAGAGGGGTCTGAGTTTTCGGGATCTGAGTTTTTGGGGGTCTGAGGTCTGAGGTCTGAGGTTTCGTGACACCCAGACTCGGCGCTATAATCAGCAACATACATGTATTTCAAAGGGGGAAATTGGAAGCATATTAGATCCTGAGGACAGTACGATATTTCATTTGGAGTTTCATATTGAAGTAAGCTACGCGTGGAAAATTGGCCGGCTGCAATGTTGTAACTACAAGATGAGCATTTGTAATAGTTGTGAACTTTGGCCGAAAATTCCAATTAAAATCGCCGCTAATTGACACAACAAACTTATCTTTGTTGAATAAACACATCAAACTGGTAGCTTTTCAGAAAGTCGAAGATCACCTTCTTCAGGCCCGGGGTTTCAATTTCCAAAGCCTTTGTCGCCGAGGCATAAAAGCAATCGCCGTCCCCAGGCGGATTCAGGGCAATGTCGTATCCTAAACGCTCTATCCTCTTTTCTGTAGGGTTAGAAGAATAAATTCAAACGCTTACATAATAACTAGCTCAATGCCGCATGAGAAAGTACTGAAGCAACAAACCGCGCGATTAGCGTCATATATTTTAATATTTTAATATGGGATAAGATATTAACTCTTTTTACTTTTTTACCACCCTCGACCCTCGCTATGACACCCTCGACCCTCGACCCTCGACAAAAACCTACACTCTAAAATAAGGATATTTTCAGTTCTATTCGGCATAAATCGGCGATTTAAACTGTGAAATGATCTCTATCCGCAGAAACGATGTTTCATTGAAGTTTTTTTGATGCGCCGCGAACAGGTATTAACTTTTTTGCAAAAGAAACTTTTCAAGACGTTTATCTTTCGGTACACGCCGGAGAGTCGCTTGCTTATTGTCGACTGAAGCGTCTCGCGGCAAGGAGTGTAGTGAAAATTTTGATGGCGTCTCTGGTTCTATTTAGCATAAATCGGTGATTTCAACAATGAAATGATCTCCATCTGCAAAACAATGTTTTATTGAAGTATTTATGATGCACCGTGAAACTTTACTGCCGCGAATCTTGTCGTCAGGCGACAGCTAGTTGTTTTTGTCTCTGCCGTTTTTCGAAGCGTCACGATAAGAGATGAAATGGTTCCCTTTGTAGCAAGATGAAGTCAATGATTAAAACGAACGGTAAAATTTTCTGATGGAAACCCGACTACAAGTTTTTCCGGATATGTTGTGCAACGAGAGTTTATTGCAATAAAATTATTGTAACACTACAGAACGCATTCTATATAAAAAATTTTGTGAAACTGTGCCTAGTGCTACCGTATTTGGCACGTAGCGATTTAGTCAGCCCATATAATCCCAGTATTACCAGGCCATTGAAACAACATTCAACTACAGTATTACAAAGTAAACAACAACAAGTTAGCTCATAAATACTAATGAGCATACGCGTATACTTTGTATATGCCGTACACGCGTATGGCTATACGCGTATGGCCATACGCATATACGCGCATGGGCATACGCGTATACGCGTATGGCCATTCGCGTATTTCGCACATGTTTTGGTTCGCTTATTTCTGAGCGGTACTGTAAGATGAGAAACGATGAGGAAATAAAACATTGCTTAATGGTTATTTCTCTTCCTCCTCCTTCTTTAGTGGCTTATGGTTTTGTGCTTTTTGTAAACAATTGTGCAATCTATCTCTTCTATTCAGGGATCGAGACTAACGGTAGCCAACTAGCCACAGACTAGTAAAAATTTCATTTTGGCTAGTGAAAAATATGTGAGCACTGGAGGCCCAGTGGAAACCAAGGTTAATTTCAAATTTGTCACAAAACGAAATTGAGTCAAGGCATGTAGAATTTAAAACATTGGCTATATAATATATATCAATGCAAAGCTGTGCTCTAGCATTGCCAGATCGCCTCGGCGAGCAGCTTCCATCTTCGAGCGACAAGAAAAACATATACTTAAGTTGGTGAGCCAAGCGACCTACTTTTTAAAGTGCCTGTAACCCCAAAAAGTGTTTTTCACTTAGTGCAATCCCTGTATGGAATTAGGAAAAATGCCACAAAAATTTTTGCATTCGGTTGAAACCCTAATTTTTTATGAAGTTTTAAAGATCAAAAATAGCGTGCACGACCCAGCAGCAGAATCACTTAAAGTAGTCTGGGTATAGCACAGTTTGTGACGTCATTCCAGGCCATTGATCGCTTTCTAGTTTGGGACAATCTTTGCTTCCGTAGAAAGAAAGGAAATCCCAGATAAATGCGTTGTTTTTGGATGCAACAACAGGCCAAACAAGGAAAAGGGCACATCCAGGGCATAGTTTCTCTTCGAGTTCTTGTTCTTTTTTTCTTTCTGCCACATATTGAGCTAGCCAATTCTCGTCTGCTTAAGGCTCGTTAGCGTAGACATCTTCCGGTTCATCATCATCTGAGGTGTCTTTTTGTTCGCTCACGTTTAAAATGACCTCGACTTCTAAGTCATACTCTACCTCCGTTTCTGCGGTTTCGGAATCTGAGCTTGAGTCAAAGCTAGCATTCGCCAGATGACATTATCAAGAGATACGATTTTACAAGTTTTTTGATCTAGAATCGACATTCCTTATAGACAAAATAGTTGATGCTGCAAACACCAAAACCGTAAGTACAACAACCGAAGCGACGCGTGCAAAAGCCTGGAATGACGTCACAAGGCCCATTCTCCCATTTGCTTGGTCGTGCTGCAAAAGACGTTCACTCAAAAAATTCATAAAAAATTCGGATTTCAACCAAATACAAAAATTTTTGCAATATTTTCCTAATTCAATACAAAGATTTCACTAAGTGAAAAACAATTTTTGGGTTGTAGGTACTTAAAGATTTAACTCAGAGATGAAAACACAATAATTTGTCTTTCCCTTTTTAATTTCTTGTGTTGTATTGAAGTTAACAAGGCAAAATGGCTCAATTCAGAATGTTTAAATCCATCTGTGAAGTCAAAACATCAGTCTTCCAATGGCTCGGCTCGATGCGCACGTTTACACTGGCCGCTTGCAGTGATACGGACAGCAGTTTCCTTGTATACTTCGTATAGTGTCAACAAAAAGTCTTCTTAGTATGTGCAGAGTGCCTAATTGAAGGAGAATGTGAACTAAGTTATCAGAAGCATAGAGGGCAAAAAGGGAAAAAGGACTTAATTTTTCTACAAAAATTAGCCATTTTAACTCAAAAAACGAGTAAATTTTGTCTTTCTTTCCGGACTTTTGACAACAGTATTACAAAAAATTACATGTGAATCTTTCATCTTTGGCATCTGTAAATAGGATAAATGCCCGAAAAACAAAGCAAGACATTTTTATTTAAGTGTCAATCGGTTGTCATATATTAATTAATTATGTTATTCGATAATTATAATTAATTAATTAATCGATTAATTAATTTTTGATAATTTTTTTTCTCACTAAAGCAAAAACTTTGGTTTTCATTATTGTGCGACGCCTATAATTATAACATCTATGCTTATGGTTGCAACGTATAGAGTTAAGGTGGAACGAATTATTTTGTTCGTGAAAATCATGAATCGGTATTTTCAAAGCAAAGAATGCTTTTTGGCGCGCCAGTTCTGAAGCTTTTATGGCGGTTCTGTGAGAATCAAGGGCGCAAAAACTTTGTACTTGGCACTTGTTCATTCAAAGCATACTGCAAGCTACACAGGTTAGCATTTACTTTACTTGATGCGACGATGGACATTAGAGAATATTGTATAGTAGTGTTTTCTTTGTTATTTAGTCCATCTACAGACAATCCTTCTATTTGTAAAATGTCTTCAGATCTCCCTGCCTCGATTAGTTTATAAGCTATTTGCGGGGGGAAACTAATGTAATTTCTCGTATTTCTAATTTTTAATAAAATTCTGTTGTTGTTGTTAGAATCTGGCTAGTGAAAAATTTATTTTGGCTAGTGAATCAAACATTTCACTACCCACTGGGCTAGCAAGCTGAAAAGTTAGTCTCAAGCCCTGTCTAATGCACTTATCAGCGGCCATCCCGGGTGGTAATGACCCCAGGGAACCCCTGAACCAAGACATTTGCAAATTCCACCTACCCTGTCCCTCCCCCATGAGCATAATTTGAAAGGACTCTCAAATTGTAAGGTAATTCCTGCATAATTTTTAATAAAAGTTTAACAATAATATATACAGTAAGCAAAAATAGCTAGTCCACCTGTTTTCTGCACACAGCGAGGTTCAGCTTTATACCTTGTAAGTCAAAGAATGACAATTTCAACAAACATACACTTACTTTGGCCTGTGCTAACTACACAGGGCTATATACCTAGTCCCTGCGGTCTGGATCTTTCATTTTCAAGATGGCGGTGATATTACAAATCCTGAAGGTCTTACCCTGTGTATCTTGCCTCGGAAGTGCAAAAGTGGTCTAATGCCCCCTTCCTAGGCCAAAAATTGGCAACAAAAGTCAGCAAATCCCACGCTATTCCCTCACATGTCCCCAGGGTTAACGTCCTGGGATGGCCGCTGATAAGTGCATAATTCCCAGATCACCTTGGGAATCTAGATCCCTACCCTTGCTTTGCCTTCTTCCTATGGACTTTTGTGCCCCCACCCCACCCCTAAACCCAAGTACCCAACCCCAAGGAAGGAAGGGGTACTTCCAGAAAAGTTGGGTGGGGGTGTGCAGCTCATTTCCCACACCCTACTCTATTTATGACCTGACCAAGAATTGGATAGCCTGTTTATGACATTTTCATTTTTGTTTTAAACAGCAACAATTTAAAGAAACAGTGCTGTGCTCCTTCAATTGTTATAGAGTCTGACATTGCAGCTGCAAGGAACAGCTTGAAAGCTGCCAGACCCATCAAGTGAGTGTCAGAACAACAAAATTATAATTTATCATTTGGTAACAACATATTGAAGCTTTGGCTAATTCTGACCTAAAAAACTAAAACACCAGTGCATAAATGCCCCTGGGGATTAAACAAAAAACAAATTCTATGCTTGATGCTTAACTAACAATGTCACAGGAAGGATTTACAAGATGATCTTTTAGATCGTGTAACCGCACTTTAAAATTAACTTGTCTTTGCATTATGTGTGGCACAGGCAGCCCAAGCTCTCGTTGCGAGGAGTTATTTTTGTTAATCTCTATGTGAACGTTCAGCTCGTGAAACGTGACATAGTTACCGCAGTCATCTAGTGTTACCTACAGTAACGACCAAGTTTCGTTACGCGAAACATGACTCTCGACTTTCAGTATATAGAGGTGTTATGTTACACAGGGTTTGTCTTGGGAAAAACGTCAATAGACATTTTAGTGGGTCATATGTTCCGAGATGAAACACAGTGCACATTCTAAAGTAGTCTGATGATTCATGGATTACTGTAGACACCACATCACTTCATCAACACAAACTATATTATTATGTGACAGAGTCACTTAAGTTTATTTTTTCACCTAATTTTATTACTCAGTTAATTTTATTTTCTGGAATTTGAGTGATTTTGTTAATTCATTTTAGTTATGTTTCTTTTTCCATTCACACCGGCCCTGGTATCATGTGTAGTTGTATCATTCCCACACATAATATTTCTTGTACCTAATATTGTTTCTTAGCTCATCTTTGTGGTGATCCTCCTGAGGACTTCATGCTTGACATTCTGTCATAACTCAGGGTAAGCCACGTCTTTTCTTTGAGCTCTCCTGTCTTTCCTCTTTTGGCTTTGAGCTTGTCTTGTCATATTTGCTTTGGCGTTCTTGTTCGTTCTTCGCTTGGTTTCATGTTTAGTGGGGTCACCATGCCGGTTGGGGGCCCGCCCATCCGGGCTTAACTTTTTGTTTTCGCCTTTTGAGTGTGTCTTTCACCATGTCACTATATGAGACGCACTGCTGATCTTAAGGTTGATAAATTTGGGGAAGGTGCTGTTAATACTGACATTGCAAAGGCAATCTTTGATCATTTTGCTGGCCAAAATATTAAAGTCCTTTCAATCCAACAATGTCGCAATAAGATTGCGTGTGTGACCTTCGAAGATCAAACTTCTTGTGAGTGTGTCCAGTTGAGGGGTGAGTTGTCCCACCGCCTCCCCCTTCCCCAAATTGGATTAATGTCGTTGTGTATAATTACCCCTATGATGCTCCAAACGCCTATATTAATGATGCATTGGGTCATTATGGTAAGATTCACAGCGTTTGCTATCAGCATTGGACCAACCTTCCTGACCTTTCGATGGCCACTCGTAATGCGCGTATTAACCTCAGGGGTCGCATTCCGCGTTTTGTAATGATAGGTCGTTATCGCTGTAAGGTGTGGTATTGGGGGCAGCCAGTTTACTGTGACATTTGTAAAGAGGCAACTCACATTGCATTTAACTGCCCTCTCAAAGGGAAATGTTTATCTTGTAAGGGTGTGGGTCATTTTGCTCCAAATTGTCCTACTGTGTGTTTCAAGTGTCATGGCGGGCATGCGTCTGATTCTTGCCCTAAACGCTGTGGTTGGGAACGGGCTCCATGTGACGAGGATGACTTTCAATCGGCTGTGTCTGACGTTGATAATGTGGAGCCGGATGTTGGGGCGGCTGGTGATGTAGAGCCGCATGTTGGGGCGGCTGGTGATGTGGCTTCTGCCACTCGTGTTGCAGATGGTGTTGTTGCTGGCTCATCTGAGCATGTCACTGACCCTGTTGTCAATCCTGTTGTTTTGACTCAGCAGTCTGCTTCTATGCCCCCTACCCTCATTGACAAAAGGTTTAACCAGTATGTTGGATGAATTACAGTCCCAGTCAGATGCCTCCCAAAGGCAGTTTGTTGTCCCCCAGCGTCATTCAGTTTTGGCTGGTCTGACTCAGGTTGTCCGTGAGGCCTGTGAGGTTCTGGTTTCGAAGGTTTCTACCGATTTGGCTCCTTCATCTTCTGAGAATGCCCCAACACACGATGCTAGTATGGCTGAGCCCTCTGTTGCTCGTAAACGAGTGTGTCTGAGATTGCTTCTTCGGAGGACGACTCTTCAAGGTCCAGATCAAAAGCCCGTGGTAGGAAAGCTCCAAAGCATCCGGCTCCGCATGTGCCCCCGGGTGTTTCCTCTGCTGCCCTTTTGGCTCGTTCAAGGTCCAACTTGGCTTCAAGGTCCACTTTAAGTTCAAGATCTTCAAGGAAATGATGACCTTTTTGTTTGTGGTTTGTTGGTTGGTTATTTTTGTGTTTTGGTCTGGTGTAATTATTATCCAAATTTCTAATTGTCCTTCTCTGGTCCAAATTCCCATTTTGTTTTTCCAAATTGTTGTTTTGCTAATATATTGCTTTAATTGTGTAATTTTATTTAGTAATGTAATGGTTAAAAGTAATAGTAAAAGTAATGGTAAATGTAACAGTAATTGGGAAAGTAATTTAACATTCTTAGTGATAGTTAATATTAATTGCAAAAGTAATGGTATAAGTAGCAGTAATTGGGACAGTAATGTAACTTTATTCTTGTTGTTTGTGGTTAAAAGTAAAAGTAACCGTAATGTTAGTGTTATGGCTATGAGTAATTTAGTTGGCTTAACCTGTAATGCCTCGGCTTGTGCTGTCCTCTTGTCTCTGGTTCCAAATTCCAAATTATCCTATGTTCCAAATTCAAATTTATCTTCTGGGCCATTTCGTGCCAATTTCCTTTTGGCTCTGAGTTCAAAATTGTATTTTTGTTCTCATGGTGTTGTTGTTTTTTCTTTTTGCATCCATCATGGCGCTGTCTGTCCTTTCCCTTAATTGTAATGGGATCCGTGATCAGTCCAAAAGGACTGGTTTCCTTCAGTGGTTGCCTTCTTTGCCTGTTTCTGTGGATATTGTGTGTTTGCAAGAGACTCATTGTGTCTCTATGGCTGATTGTTCCCTGTGGTTTGTTTCTTCTGGTTTTTCATCTTGTGTCTCCCCTGGTTCTAATCCTGTGGCTGTATCATCCTGTATCGTCTCTCGCTGTCCTTTGTGAATTCATGGTCAGATACTGCCAGTCATTTCCTTCAGTGTGAGTTTTCCTTTGATGGACAGTTATTTCGTGTTTGCTGTGTGTATGCTCCAAATCGCAACCCTGATCGTGATCAGTTCCTTGAAGACGTTCCCGATAGGATTGATCCTTCTGTCCCCACCCTTGTTGTTGGTGACTTTAATACTCGTGTGAAGGATCGCCATGGTTCTGATCCCCTTGATTCCAGCCCTGAGAGCTCTGCATGCCTTGTATCGTTTTTTGATGCATGCTGCATTGTCGACATTTGGAGATATTTGTACCCTGATTCTTCTGGTTTCACCTGGACCAGGTGGGATGGCTCTATTGCCTCTCGTATTGATCTTTGTGGTGTTCCTTATGTTTGGGTGTCGTCTGTGTCCTCTTGCGGTGTTGTCCCTTGGCCCTTCTCGGATCACTGTGCGCTTCTGTTGTCCATGTCTGTTCCTGATGTTGTTCCCCCTGGCCCTGGGTTGTGGAAACTTAACATCTCTATCCTATCTGAGGAGGAGTATTATGAACTAATCTCCGCTGCTTGGTGCAGTTGGCGTGCCTCTATTCCTCGGTTCCCCTCACTTGCCAAATGGTGGGAGGAGGGCAAGAGTTTAAACAAAGGACTAACAATTAAATATTGTTGTGAGAGAACTAAAGCTCGTTCTAGCAGTAGAGACCTTTTGGTTCATCTTGGCGATCATTTAAAGGTGAAAGTTGATGGAGGTTCTTCGACTTGCGTTGGCCCCTATCATTCTGCTATCGCTGAACTGGCCAAATTAGATCTTGAAGCTGCCAAGGGGACCCAGGTTCGTTCTCGTATTCGTTGGGTGGAGGAGGGTGAGAGTTCCTCACCATATTTTTTTAGACTTGAGAAGAAATGTGGTGCCCATCGCTGAATCTCTGCCATCAAGTTAGATGATGGTACTATTGTTTCTTCTCCTGCTGAGTTGTGTGCGTCCTTTGCTGCCTTTTATACATCTTTATTTTCTGCTAATCCTACTGATCCTGTTATTCGTGCCTCGCTACTTAACAATGTGTCTTCTTACTTATCCCCTGCCATGGCTGCTCTCTGTGAGGGGCATCTCACTGTTGCTGAATGTTTAACTGCCCTCCAGGGTATGGCTAGGCGTAAGGCCCCTGGCCTTGATGGCCTTCCCATGGAGTTTTATGTCAAATTCTGGCCTGTGCTTGGTTCTGATTTAGTTAATGTCCTCATTTTGTGTTTTGACTCTGGCTGTCTTTCCTTGTCTCAGCGTCGTGGTGTCATTGCTTTGTCCTTTAAGAAGGGTGATCATTTGGATCCTAAGAACTGGCGTCCGATCTCCCTTCTTAATGTCGATTTTAAGTTAGCTCCTCCTGTCATTGCTGGCCGGCTTTTAAAAGTGATTCATTTGGTGGTGGATAAAGACCAGACTTGCGGGGTTCCTGGCAGGTTTATCGGTGAAAATGTGGCGCTTCTTCATGATGTTGTTTATTACTGTACTTCTTTTGATGTTCCTGTTGCTGTTCTATCTTTGGATCAGGAGAAGGCCTTTGACAGAGTGAACTGGGACTTTATGCATTCCACTCTGTCTACTATGGGCTTTGGTCCATCCTTCATTTCCTGGGTCAGTTTATTTTACAATCGTGTCCAAAGTGCTGTTAATGTCAATGGCTATTTGTCTCCTTTTTTGACTTAACTCGCGGTGTTCGTCAGGGCTGTCCACTTTCCCCTTTGCTTTTTGTGCTTGTTTCCGAAGTTCTTGCTGTGAATTTTCGTTGTAATCCCCGCATTTCTGGTCTTGCTCTCCCCGGTGAGCCTCCTTTGTCACCTATTTTGCAATATGCAGATGATACGTCTCTTATTTTGTCGTCGGATGACTCCATTAAAGCTGCTTTGGAGACTTATGATTTATATGAGAAAGCTTCAGGTTCAAAATTGAATCGTGCAAAGTCAAAGGGTCTTTGGCTTGGCAGCTGGAGAGGCCGTTTGAATCCTCCTGTGGACCTTGATTGGTCATCGTTAAAGTTGAAGGTTTTGGGGGTTTTCATTGGTGCTGGGGATTTGGTGGAGGATAATTGGCGGCCGCGTGTTGACGCTGTTGCCAAGGTCCTGTCTTCTTGGCGTTCTCGCTCCCTGTCTTTTCGTGGCAAGGCTCTTGTCATCAACGCCCTGCCTTGTCTCGGATTTGGTATGTTGCTTCTCTTGTTTACATGCCACTGCGGATTTTGCACAAGCTCTGTACCCTAGTAGGTAACTTTTTTTGGAGTGGGAAGAAAGATCTTGTCTCTCGCACTGTAGTTGTTCAGTCTCCCCTCTTTGGTGGGTTCTCTGTTGTTGACGTTAAATTGAAAGTCTTGTCCCTTTTGGCCCAGTGGGTTAAGCGTTTTGCTTCCTCCCGTTCTGGATGGGTTTCGTTTATGTCATTTTGGATTGATTTGTGTCTTAGTGCTTCTGCAGTGGACGTTTTTTCCGCTCCATCTTCTTTTCGTCCTGGTGATGTTCCAATGTTACAAGTCCTTGGTGTTGGCCTGGCGTGAGCTTGGTGGTGCTTTTTCTGCTCCTCGGTCTTCGTTGGTGCTTGGGGCTGCTGAGCCCCATTTTTGCGTTCCCATTTGTTCAATGACGACCAAGTCCTGTTACCTCTCTCTACTTTCTGAAACGCTGTCTGATCCTCACTGTGTTGAGAAATTTGCCCCAACGTTTGGTCCTCTTTACTGGCCAACTACATGGGGCTCTTTGTTCTTTTTTGATCTTGATTGTCAGGTCATTGACCTTAATTGGAAGATTGCCCACGGTGTCCTCTACACTGCTGAGCATCTTTCTTCTTTTGGTTTGTCAGTCCCCCTTCTGTGTTTTTGTGGTGCTCCTGTTGAGTCTTTGTCCCACTTGTTTTTTGCCTGCCCTTTGGCTCAAAGTGTCCTGTCATGGCTTCAGTCGCTGATGTTTTCTTTTAACCCGATGTTTCTCGTTTTGCTTGTCCATCATTCCCTGTTTGGTCTGGATCCTGTCAAGTTGCGTGCGACTCCTCATATTTTTGTCTACATTTTGAACGTGTGTAAATTTTTCATCTGGCGATCAAGGAACGACTTTCGTTTTCGTGGTGTCCAACCTGGTGCTGTGTCCATCATCGAGGATGTAAATGCGCATGTGAAGTTCAACTTACCTCTTTTTTTCAAGCATCTTGAGTCCTCTCATCGTAGACGTCATTTTCATCGTCAATGGGGTGCGCAGGGTGTAGTTGCCGACGTTGTTAATGGTAAGTTCACTTTCCGTTTGTAGTTTCGTTTGCCTCTGTCTTGTATCTCCTAGTGCTGGGTCTCCTTTGTTGGTGTACTACACAGGTTTCATTCTGTCACGTGTTTTTGTCTTGTTTTGTTTTGCCTTGTGTTTGCACTGTGTTGGGATTGGGGTTTTGGGAATTTCTGTGTGAAGATTGGCAGGGTTCGATTCCCTGGCGAAGTTGGCGAACTGGCTGCTTAGGCGGGTGTTCCCTACCTTAGGTAGACCCATTAGCGTTGGACTAGCACTGTATCCTCGCTGTGGATGAGACTGTCAGTTGGCGGGCATTGCACTTCCCGCAAGGGTGCCCAGCCGTCTACCTTAAATATAAAAAAAACAAAACACCTTTTGATAAAAGTACAATTGAACAAGTTCATATAAAGTTTTGTAAACAGTCATTAAATGTTCCATGGTATAAGAAAATATTGCCTGCAGAGCAGAGCTTGGGCGGTACCCTTTAAGCATCAACATAAAAGAATCAATCTGCAGCTACTGGCAAAGATTGAAGCATTCCACTAACAACGTGTTGTTGCCAGAAACATTTCAATATGCAACATTTTCAACATTCAACAGAATGAAGAAATCAATAAAAAGTGTAAAGTAAAAGAACCAGTACCCCAGAACACATCAAGAATGCACGATAAGTTATAAAGAAAACCCTCAGGGATCAATATCTACAGAACTGGCTCTAAACCCAGAATAGGTCACCAACAAATTCAAGAGAAAATTTACACACAGGGAAATCAAAAAATAATTATCAATTTGAAAACTAATTGACATTAATTACAAAGCCAGCACACAGAATTAGCCTAACAAGGCTTAGATTAGGATGTCATGCACTTCGAATACAAACTGGTAAATATGAAAATAGACGAGCATTAATCCCAGTAGAAGAATGCACATGTTTAGTATGCAAAGAAGATTACATAGAACATGAACAGCATTTCTTGATGTATTGTCAGGGGTATTACCACATCAAGACGTGAGCTGCATTCACATATTTCAAATGTTGACACTCATTACAACAGATTAAGTGACAAAGAGAAGACA
>JAHPZR010040339.1:0-52394 GCA_019787425.1 Platygyra sinensis | reverse complement strand
TCAGCATCTGCCATGAAGGGCACCTCGGGATTGTAAAAACCAAGCAGCTCCTGCGATCAAGGGTATGATTTCCAGGAATTGACAAGAGCATGGAAAGAAAAATTGCTAGCTGCATACCCTGTCAGGCCAGTACCAACAGTTCCCAACGTGAACCTCTGAAGATGTCCCCCGCACCGAAAGGACCATGGTTGCAAGTATCAGCAGATTTCTGTGGCCCATTTCCCACAGGTGAATCGGTTCTGGTCGTTTTGGACGCATATTCTAAATACCCTGAGGTAGAAATTGTTTCCAGTATTGCTGCAAAGGACACCATCCCAGCATTAGAACGTATCTTTGCCACCCATGGAATACTGGAAGTCCTGAAAACCGACAATGGGCCCCCTTTCCAAGGTCACGCATTCCAGTCATTCGCGAAAGAGAAAGGTTTCACACACCGAAAAATCACACCCTTGCGGCCGGAGGCTAATGGCCATGTAGAAGGTTTCATGAAAAACCTTGGCAAGGTCGCAAGAACTGCCCACAGTCAAGGGAAAGATTGGAGGGGAGAGCTATACGTCTTTTTAGCTAATTACAGAGCCACACCCCACCCAAGTACCGGGAAGCCCTTATCAGTTATGCATGAACAGAACTGTAAGGATCAAACTCCCTACCATCATGAAAACTACTCCTGACACAGAAGCCATGCAGAAGGATAAGGATTCAAAGGCGAAGATGAAAGCCTACGCTGACCAGAAACGACAGGTTAAGCCGCACAACCTGAATGCTGGAGATATCACACTGGTGAAACAGAGAAGGCTTCACAAAGCCAGTCCGCACTTCGAACCTGTACCATACACAGTCCTGGATGTCGGAGGCTCCATGATCACTGCTAGACGAGCAACTGATCAGAAAGAAGTCACCCGCAATAGCTCCCATTTTAAGAAACTACCAAACCCACCAGGAAGTTCCATACCTGACATCGAACCAGTACCCGCCGATGAGGAAGTGCCACTCGACTTCGAAGGACCAGAGGTCTGTCAACCTGCCTCAACCTCAGCACCCCAAGAGGACTCTAGTCAGGCACACCCAAGCGAAATTAATGGTAACCAAGACAACACAACGCTTGCAGCAGTGGAGCAATCTACCCCTTCACCACCTGTATCCTCCCGCAGTGGTAGACTAATCAAGAAACCTGGCTGGATGAAGGACTATGTGATGAAATAAAAAAAAAACTCTGCTAATAATTGGTAAATTTGTGGCCAAGTTTATTATGTCTTATAGTCATTTGTTTTGCATACTGCAACGGATTGCATGATTCCGCTGTTTGCATCATTTTGCTATTAGCATCGTCTTTGTTTTTTCACTATGATGTTAATTATTGCTTGTAACTACCCGGGGAGAAATGTAATGTCGATACGTGTAGGTCAGCGGTGTCACATACGGGTCTCACGTTTTAAAGTAGTTTTCTGGAACACATGTTGTAGTAGTTGTTGGGATCATCATGGTTGCTGATGATTAAAAGTTGTGTGACTGTAACAAGGGTCTAATCTATGTGCGTGGACATTATACATCCGCCATGTTGTTTTCTTTGAATACAACCGCTGGCTCTTTGATAACGCGGTGTATTTTTTTTACGTTCTTCGTCTGATGCCCGTCTTTACACACACAGACGAATTATGTGTCCAATCGAATTATCTTTCGTAATGCGTCGTTCACGACGCATAATCAAGGATAGTTCGTCTAGACGCATAATTCGTCTTGTGCCCGTCTTTATACTGGAGACCCATAACCACACGAACTACGAATGTTTGCCCAAGTTCGTCCAGACGGATAATGCGTCTCTAGTATAAAAACGGCCATTCTTAAAACGACCAGAAGTTCTCTTCATACAAGAAGTTTCAGCCGTATACCCCTCTCTGCTTTAATACATACAGATTAACTAAAAATAGCTTTCAGGGCCCGGAAAGTTTCTGGGGCTTTGGAGAAATGGACCAAAGGGTCGGGTTGTTCAAAACCCAATTAAGCCAGCCCAGGATTAACGAGAATTTTGAAGTCAGTTTTGTAACTTTTTCGGTGAGGCTTTCTATCTAATTGTTTGGCCTTCTGTTTTGAGCTTGAATAATCTCAAACTGCACAAAACATAACCAGTGAAAAACATTAAAAAATTAGATCTTCTGTCAACTCTTAAGGTGATTCCCGGGCAAAAGAACCCGCCATAGATTTCCGATAAAACTTAGTATGGTGTCATTACAGTACAAGGAGATGTTAAAAACGTAATAAAAAGAGGGGGTCACCGTGCTTGTTTTCATGTCACGATGCTGACAAATATGGTTATTTGGGTGACTTTTGGTTATCCCAGTGCGCAACAAATCAGCTCGATTATTTTTCAATGCGGCGTGTTATATCACACAGAGTTCGACTTTCTTTGATTGCTTATTCATCTACGTCCCAGAAAAAATGGCTTCAAATACCCTGCATTATTAATTGATATTTTTATCCCTTAAAGGAAACATAATTTGGACTTGCTCTATTGCGCCCGTTACGTCTCTATCTGTAGCATTTATTTCATTTGCCAAAAAACTAGCCATAGATTTCTGCCAATTTTTTTCTCAGTCATTGCGGATATTGTTCTCATTGAATTTATAAAATAAAAAGTGGGGGTCACCGTGCTCGTTTAAGAGAAAAGGAGCTTTTATCTCGATTTCGAGCTTAGTTTGAGAGAAATCTCTTATGTTTTGTACGCGAGCGCGCTCAATTGTGCGCGCGCTGATGACGCAAAAATCGTGCGCAGTAGGAATGCGCAATGCAAAACTCGGGAATCACCTTCCTGGATTAGCGTTTACCAGCTTTCTAATAACCAACCACTACATGCAAACGACTCATCCAAAGAGATCTTTTCACACTGGAGTTTAAAATAAAATGACTTTAAAAATGTTGGTCTACTTCGTAGAAATACTTTAAATACTATTTTTTTTACTAACTAAACCTATCCCATGATTGAAACCTCCTGTTACAAAGAAACCCTTTATAGTCTCCCTGAGACCAATATTACAGAAATGTAATCTCTTCAGAAATCATTGTCATTTGTAGAATTTTACAGAAACAACACGCTTTTAGATTCTGTTAACCTGCGATCAGGCGTCCTTTCTTAAAAAAAAGGACGCCTGATCGCAGGTTAAGATTCTGTAGACATAGGTCTGTTCTTGACCCAGCCTTGATTCCACTACTCTCGACTGTAGATTTGTTTTCTTAAACGACAGCTTTTACCTGACAGAAGCTATTTATACTGTTCAAAAAATTAGCTCACTGTGTAGACATTTGAACATGTTAATTGAGTTAATTGCTCCACACAAACAGCAATGTCATAAATATCCACTATTTGACTTGAGTTTCGAACCTCAAGATCAACTTCGATCCCAGGCTCTCTCTCTCCATTGCCTCCCTTGTCGTTCTCAAGTTCTCAACAACACAGGAGGCAAAGGACAGAGAGCCTGGGATTATTTTAAGGTTGCCTCAAGGTTACTCGTCTTTGGCATACAGTTCAGTAGGGTACTCATGAGGATATTTTGCCACGTGATCCATACACTCCTGGTGCTGTTTTTTCAGGCGGGAGGGTACATTGTCATATACATCTAAGAACATTTCTTTAACAGGTGGTTTAAGAGCTTTTTCAGCTCTGGAAAAGGCTGCCATGACTTGCTGGCGGGCATCACGTTTCCATTCCTCTTCCATGTTAGAGTCCCACCATTCTTTGTTCTCCATGTACTGTCTGGATTATATTTGGTCAGAATATGAGTGAAAACTTTAAAATTGTTTTAGTATAAATCTGCTAGACTGAATCTTCTTTTTTTCTTCAGTACCAATTTCCTTCTCCACTGCCAATTTTTTTTTTTGAGGTAATAGTTTCAGTTAATGAGGCCAAAGGCCTAATAAAAAAACTAGTATCCATGTATACACTTGGGTGGAGAAAAGAAAGGTAAAATTATGCATCTTGCCTATATGAAACACATCATGATGACCTTTGCGAACAGCTCACAGACCTGGGTCTACAGATGTGAAATCTGATATATTAACCATCTCTAGCTCGCAAACTCTGTAAATCGTATAGAAAATATACCTGTGCATAAACTGGAAGTATCCAATTTGATACATGTAAGCATTGCACAATAATTTGGTACTGCTCTGTGAGGTGCTTTGTCCAAGCACATACCTTAGCCTCCCGATAGGGTGGTCCTCTTTGTCCCAGTAATTGACTTCCTTTAGGGAGCGGTACACCGAGGAATCATCGCTTGTACTGTGGTGACCAATTCTGTGAAAAAATATTTAATTCAATTTTTTATTGTCTACTCTCATGCTCAGGGCTCGACCTTAACTTTTGTTACCAGTGGGCCTATGGCTAGTAAAATGGTAGTTCTCACTAGCCAAAGAGCTTTTTCTACTAGCCATATTCAGTTGAAGTTAGTAAATTACCCTAGATTCGAGCATCAACGTATCAATCACATAATACTTTTATAATTATTATAATTATGAAAAACGGAATGTTATCGAACTCTGCGAAGTGTCCCGGCCTGTAGATCGCTCAGTGATCAGCACTGACTTACGCGACAAAGTAAGCAATGTCAAATAATCTCTCCAATTTCTGAGCAACATCTTGAGACATAGTCGAAAGCACCCGTGGCAGTGGTGCTAAATGCGGGTTCTCTTCAACTTTAATGGCTGCAACTGCTCGGTCATGGCCATTTGATTTCTCGTGGCTTCGAATAGATGCAATTTTGAAATTTGTAGAACCAGTTACAAACACAGATGAGGAGTCACTCTCTGTAGTCCTGCTGCAGCAAGGTTTGCATCGCATTCTCTCCCCATCATATTCCAAACAAGGGAAACCTTTTGTCCAACTCCAGACAAAATTTCTTTTTCAGCTGCTGCCACCGGGGTGTGAAGCGTCCCCTTCATCACTTCCCGCATTTTCTTTTTGAGCTAGAGGAATTTACAGAATGAGAATTTGAGCCACAGGGCACAAAAAACCTCCAATATCCATTTGAAGATCATCTTTATCATTGAAGTGCGTGATGGGAAGACTTGGATCCAGTCTCTTTAGCTGAATGTGTCTTGGCCGTGAAGCTGTTCACTTTAATTTGCGCAAAAGATTACCGGTTCTTCGTTTTTTTTCTGTCTTCTTTCTGCATGTTAAACATTGTGCCACAATTTCCAAGCACTAAATTTGTCTTTTGCAGTTGACAAAGAAATTTGCTTCCATAATTTAAGTAGCCAACATGACTAGTGACTGAGGGAATTTCACTAGCCAAAACTGACAATCCAGTGGTATTTGGCTCAAGTTCAAGTTTTTTTCAAGTTTTTTATTATTTTACACTGTTTACAGACGTGATACAACTTAATATAACATAGTTTACAATTATATAGAAATAAAAAAATACAAACAAAAGTTAACCAGAAAAGAAACACTATTTAATCGTGTACAGTGACCAAAGTAGCTAATGAGCTTCGAGTTGGTCACTGTCACGTGAGAGATAAATTGGCGTTGGCTGCATGTTAAGTATATTTGAAAGAGAAGAAAGACAAGCTAGAGAAAAAAGAGACGAAAATGATATCCTACATATTTTGCATTATTATCTTCTATGGCTAGTAGTTAGATTATGGTCAGTTTGAGAGCTCAATAGGAATCTCTTATACTGCTTTTTGAAGAGCATGTACGGAAGACATTTAATTTCTAGTGGGACAGATTCCCAGATTTTTGTTGCAGAGAATTTAAATGTAGATGTACCATAATTAGTGCATACTAATGGCTTAAAGAAGTTTTGATTTGAAGCATATCTGGTGTTGTATGAGTGGATCTCTGATGCAGGTGTAAGAATATTCAGTAGTACAGCTGGGGTGTTACTTTTGTCATTCTTAAATTTATGTGCAAAAAGTGATACTAGTTGACCACCGCCAAGGTTGAGCCCTGATGCTGCTTGCAAAGCTCAAGATGGGTCACATAAAATAATCTTGAAAGGAAGGAAATAAACATAGTTCATCCCAGATCTCAATCCTTTTTTAAGACCATTCAGGGACTTTTGAAGAACAATTCAGAAATATTCGAGAACTTGCATCATTTTCCTCAGAATGACATGGAAAATTTGTTTAGACCGCCATTGGTTAATACAAAATACAGAATCTCAGGCCCATCTGAAGGCAGGATATTACTTTGAATTTTCATGACCCATACGGCCCCACAAGCAATTTCCTTGGAAAACCATAAGAAAAAAGGTCCCGTCTGAGGGCCGTACGCATCAAATTGATAGGGCTGGAAAAATGCATACAGCCTTACTAGAAATGCGTACGGTCCCTGTGCAGCCTCGTTCCACCAAAAAATGAAAACGAAAAAAACAAAAGTGGTTATATGATAAAATGCTTATTGACTGAGTGAGGTCAGGCCGGACGGGAAAATATTTGGCTCTCGGTCAGGATGCACAGACCTCGAGCCAAATATTTTCCGTCTGGCCCTCCCACTCAGTCAATAAGTACATATAGTACTTAGCAGGTACAGTACTTCACATAAAAATCCTTCAACTCCTGTATCATCAAAATCAACTCTTTGAATTAACAATAATCCTCAGAGGGAGGGGGACTTCCATGTAGATAGGCAGCGGATGCTCATAATCGGAAAATTGGAGTTAACCCTTTAGTGCCCAAGGGGTCTCCCTTGACGAGTAAAATCGTCTGGCGTTAGACAGAGTTGTGGGTGCCTGGGATATCCAGGGGCTTCCACTGTGCCCAGCCAGACCCTACACAGAATACTGTGCCCATGGCTGGCAAATCCCGCAACCCAGCCATGAGCCCCCATTCAACACTAAATAAATCAGTGGAAGGAAAGAAAGAGGGAGGGTGAGGAAGGGGAACATGGACAACCGTTGCTAGAAATCTGAATACCATAAAATTCTGAACATAAGCCCCTCCATGTATAGGCAACTCAAAGTGGAAATGAAAAAAAAAGGTTCCGTTAAATCATCCCTCCAAATATAAGCCCCCTGGGAACTTGCACCTGGAAAATTGCCCTCAAATACAAAGTAAAACAAAGCAAAAATGGTAAATTTACTTCCAACTGCGAGGCTAGCCCAGTTGGATAAGAAACGCAAATTTCCCTCCAAATGTAAGCCCCTTGAAAAGGACCTTTCAAAAATGTAAAATAATATAAAAATAAAAAAATAACTTATAAGCCCCAGGGCCTATTTTTGGAATTCTACGACATGAGAGCATTTTTTTTTATACAATACTGGTATCTTTAAGTGCAAACCTACAAGATTTCTCAATAGTGGCATTTCCTTAAATACACTAAGTGAGATCAGAATTCATGATTTACAAGCCTTGAACTTTCACGTTGGAGTCACGGACTCCAGGCAACCTGGACTATGATTAATTGTTTCCCAGTCACTACTCTATCTAACCTGTAAGTCATAGCTTCAACCATGACTGGTCTTGACTGATTCACTGCAATCTCCCGAGCTGCTTTGGTGACATTATAAACGGCAAAGACATCATTACCATCTACACGAATTGCTTTCATCCCATAACCCTTCCATGTCCAGCTAAAGAAACATATCAGACCAAAATTAAATCACACAGGGTGAGTAAAATAATAATTATTAATAAAAAACATCTCAGGGGTTTCAATGAGTTTTAAGAAGATGGCAAGAACATGGTAGAATTAGGTAGCAGATAACAGTTCAATTTTGAGTAAAATGTAAACAGCTTAAATGCAAAGTTTGGTACAAAAAATTTCGTTGGTTAAGATTGTAAAGCAGAAGGTCATGTGAATAAGAGATCTTAAGTACCAGACATATCTTATTTTTAGGCTGGCCGACCAAACATACAAGCATTGCATGCATCTGACGAAAAAAGCACAAACCTATTCATCCCCTCGGTACTGATCAATGGTAGGAGTGGATAGGGCAGAAACCATTATTAACCGACTGTGCACATAAGCTGAAATATTAATCTTAAAACATAACATCCATGTGGGGTACCCATATGGCCGCAGTGGATTTTTTCCTTTCAAACTGAGCATGGGCACAATTTGTATGCTCATTGTTTGCCTACTTTCCTGGAGTGGATTCTAGAAGGGGTTTTGGGGGTTTCAGTAAAATCCCCTAAATTAAAAAATGACATGTTTTCAGAATGGTTTTGGTTTCAGAATGCTAGAATTCCCATTTCCAAAGGCATCAGTTTTTAAAAATTTTTACAGGGGAGGAGGTCCCTACAAGAGATTACAAACTGTCTTCAAAAGGTAATGAGCACAGTCACCCCACTCATGTGACACAAAACCCATTAATACTTACAATAAACGCTAATCAAAAAATTATGTAAGTTAACACCACGTCTGAAACGCCATTTTACATAGGAAGAGAGAACACCTACAGCTGTTAGACCACATGACTTTTTACTCATAAGCTTTGGATAAACACTAAACATATTTCTTCTTTTATATTTACCAGAAGAAAATGGACAGGGAGCCTCGAGAGTTAGCACAGCAAAGTTAAATGGCGGCTATGGGCGTTCTCCTTCCACTGGCAGCTCCTTCTCCAAAAATAACAGGATGACCCAATTTTCCAGTGGCTAGCTCGTTTTAAAGCATAAGCCCATATCCAGAAGCTGAAATAAAATTTAAGAAATGACTTTAATCACTAATAGTACCTGTTTGTATAGAGTTTATGACAATCGCTAGTGAACGCAGCTGGAAAGGCAGTGACGCAAGGAAGGGGAGCAAGTGGACAAGCGATCAATCGAGGAGATGCAAGCAAGCAAGTCACGCAAGTGATCACGGCAAGCAAGGAATGGAGCAAGTGAGCAAGCAATCAAGCAAGCGAGTTGAGCAAGTGATCAAGCGATCAAGCAAGCAAGCAAAGCAAACAAGCAAGCCGGTCAAGCTAAGCCAAACAACCAAGCAGAGAGACCAAGCTAGCAAAATAAGTACAATTATGAAACATGAGTGATGAGTGACGGCAACTGAAACAACATACACCCCATAAGCTTTAAGAAGATTGATGCTAAACCTTGCAAAATACTGAACTAACCTTGAGGCATCTGGGTTAGCCAGTGTGGAAGAAATTGTGACAAATTGAAATCCTTTGAACCATAGTGGACGGGCATCCTGTCGGACCCTTTCCGTTATCATACTGATTAGCATAACACTGGTTCATGGCATTATCTAATGTGAATCCTCTCCACAGCAGCACAACCAGCTTTCACGGTACTGACCAAGTACAGAGGCTTTCAATGAAAGGGCTGCTGCAACTGGCCAAAATGTGTCGCTTTCTTCACTCCTAGCTTTGTCATATCAAATGAATACGTCCCTGAAGTCTGAAACAGAGGAAAATTTTTTCATGCGCAAATGTAGACAATTCCAATGTTTTATCAAATGGATTTCTGACTAAGCTTGACACAGACTAATATTGCTCAAAATTGCCATTTTTGGAGAACAGGATAAACAATTTCTGCCATTAATTTTTAAAATGTTAGGGATCAAAGGGTGGAAAAACTTGATAATTAGATTTGAGACCATAGTTTGAATTTTGGAATTTCTTCATTGCTTGAGAGTACTCATCAAACATTGCTTGTAAGAGTTGTCACCCCATGTTTGCTAAGTAATTATTAGATGAAAATTGTAGCCATTTGACACTTGTACTCACCCTCTCACTTGTTGAGAGGTATTCTCTCTAGCCAGAAACGCATATCTAGTCCTAAAGATTTACCTATTTTCGGAAGGTCTAACTAAGAACTTTTTCTCAAAAAATGGAATCAATGCCCGCAGTAGGACTATTATGTAAACAGGATGGTGGGGTTGGGGGCGGGGGGCTGGGGGGAGGGGGGGCTTGGCATAAACCTTTTAGGGTTTCCAAAAGCAGTTTTTGGGTAACCCCAACCCCAACAAAGAACACACGCACAATCCACCCTCTAGGGGTATTCCAGTCTCAAAAGAAATAACTTAAAAGTTGCCAGGCAGGAGCTTTGATGGTACCCTTATACATCAAGTCTTTACTGCTTATGAAAATTACTGTAATATGATACAGTCCAGTTAAGATATTCGTTTTAGTATTGGTACATCGATCTCTAGGGGTATTAAAAAATTTTGAGCGCACATCCCAGCAAAAAACGTATGTCTCCTTGGGCCCCCACAAACCCTTCTTAGGGTAGGCTTTGATTACACAGCCGTGCTGTTTCAGGAGACACGTATAGACCTGAGAGAGCGCGGGGAAAATCGAGCCTACTCTTAGGGGTTACTATTTCAGAGTTTCAAAAAGCAGCCCTGAGGGAGGTCCCCTCCCCCCAGAGATCATATTTTCCTGTGATTATTGGGAGACAAATATTTTTGTGGACATCACTCAGTTTTATTACTAGTTTACCTGTCGCTGTGACCTCATAGCAAGGATGGCGGTCCCATTGTATTCAACAGTTGTCCCATCTTCTTGTGCATATCTTGTATTAGTTCTTTGTCCAGCTGCAAAGTGTTGAATAAAACATTAAAGAACCGTAATCAATGATTTTGATACTGATACAGAAATTTGTTCAGAAATTGGTTAATCTGCGTTTGAAACGAAATCGACCTAGGTTTGAAACAAATTGACCTAAGGTTGTGATTGGACCCTGAAACATATACAAAGGAATTACAGTCCCGTAAAAAATCTAACAATTTGCACCTGTTTTCAACACCTGCCCAAAATAAATTATTTTCTCGCGTCTAAATGGCAACAATGTCCGCGATTGTGGTGTTGTTGAAGAATAGACAACAATGGCACAGCACCAGATCACCGTTTCTCGCGCACCATAGAGAAATATTTTAAAGTCGTGAAATATAATTTATCTTAAGTATGTAACATCTGGTGTTGACCCAAACCTCCAAACACTACCAGCCCAATACCAAAGCACAAGTATCCTCAGCGTTTCATTTCTAAGACGAACGAAACATCGGCCTCAAAAATTCGCCAATTACTTTGTACGATTTCGGCCTTCCAAGGATATACATATAGGCTTAAAGTATCTGGTACTAAATGTAAAAATTGTGAGTGTTTGAAACAGGATCAGAGATTAAACTAAGCTAAATGTTCGAAAACAAATTCAAGCTCTATAAACCTTTGGAGCGTGAGTGCTTCATCAAACACTTTTCTCCGTTTCGATCGCATAACGCACGATGTACACAGGAATAACTCTAGCACATCGTCAGGATCATCATAAATTACTAATTATGTCGGTATTGTAATATGAATTCAGCGCAGCCAGGAAATCTTGGGGCTTGTCTGCTGGTCATGCTCGGGGCATCCCTGCTTCCCGTGGCTGTAACGAACCTCAACTGTAAAAGTATGTGAAACACGCTCAACCATGAGCAGAGAAAATAATGCTGATATTTTTTCCTAATCATGAAACTGTAGACATCACAGTTTAACGTACTGTTAAGGGCTTGAAAGGTATTCGGGTAGTGTCTTAAGATGGGAAAAATTTGCTGCCAACAGCGATGGAAGCACTGCTCGTAACGAGCCACGTTGAGGCAGCCATCTTAGTTCCCTGGCGTACCACCGCCCGGTGACCCCCACGACAGGGAAAATTCGTCCACGGGGTAGGAGTAGAGCTGGTTGCATGTGAATTTTTTGGGAGAAGGAGAGAATTTGTTGTTGTGCTCACTTATACCTATCTAAATATGGTTTTATGGAGAATAATTCTGTGTGCTTGAAAATTCATGTGGAAAGGCATTTTTGTAAAAAAGTAATTGCCCTACCCTACCCTTAGACCTACTCTTAGCCCTACCCTACCCGACTATAGCAAGTGCAGCGTGTTTCGGAGAATTCTCATGAGAGCCCGCGAACATAGCCCGAAATTCAAAATGCGGACGAAAGCGTTGCGGTGGATGAAAAATTTTCCACTTTATTCACGAACTAAGATCTATGCATGTGACACAAAGTCCTGTTTGAACAAAACAGACGGATCAAGCAAGCTTTCTGCAAGGTAATTTCTCGTATTTGTTTTTATGCCCGGACGTTACCAAAGTCATCTGAACTTTAGAATCAAGCTGACCATAATTTTCTTGAACTCCATTGAGGCTGATGAATATCACACTGTTTCAGGAAATACTCAAGTGATTGCCGCAGCTTATGGTCCCGCAGGAGGTTAGGAGCGAAGCAAAGAACTCATAGATAAAGCTACCTGGAAGTTGTGTTTCAGACACCAAAGTTGGTATGCAGGTGAGGTAAGTGTTCATGTACATGTTCAACCAGAAAGAGCTAGGTTTTATGTTTCGGTGTAAAGTGGTACTATGTCAAGTTTACCCCTGTTGATTTTTTACGTGTATCACATAGACATTTTCATAAAAGAATAAAAATCCATTTCTCATTTTTGCAAAATCTTGCATTTAAGTTGAAAAATGTGTAAAATTTAATGCAACTGAGATGACTGATGACATCATACACTTTCGAACCTAATATATAGTACCGAATTTTAAAAACAACAGTTGTTCTCGCCAAAACATGCACATGTGGCTTCTTCATCTATCTGATGCTCTAACTCTCCAGCGATCCTATTACAACGGCATGTAGTTACGCAAACAAGGCGTTTGTTAAGTCACAACTAGAAAAATAAATATCACACAGTAGTTTCCGTCACATATATATAGATCAGTACAAAACTAGAGCTATATCCGTCAATTTTTGAGAAAAACCTTTGAATTTGGCAGGCTAATATTCTACAGGAAACACACCTGCTATAAGCAATTCTGTTCCCTGGCAACTTGGCTCTTTTCCAGTCTCCAACCCAATTTGATTTCCATATGTTAGTGATTTTTCAGCTCAAAAAACATTTAAACCAAGGTTGCCAACTCAGGCTAACATGCTATATGCTTGCTGGATCATCATACGAGATACCATTGCCCAGGGGCCAGAAAAGCCTTGACTATTGGGCGTCTGGAACCCAGTATGTTTGCCGGCCATAGGTAACAAAACTGTTTATTTTATATTGTGGAGCACATCAGTAAAATCTTGATGCAAAGAATTCGAAACATTTTCTAATGCAAATTGACTGATGATTGTCTTTTGTTTCATCATATTTTGATCAAATGTGGTTGAGTTCCTATGTCATTGATTGGTAAATTTGTATTTTTTACAACCCTGGACTAAGACAGTTATATGACAATAAGTAAACAGCATTTTTTCTTCTCATTCAGATCTAACTTTGTTCATGTTTTAAAATGGCTTAGATTAGGAAAGATGCTATTTTCGTCATAGTACAATTTTTGTTTTAGTTTTTTTTTGCCGGACACCAATGAAAGCTACAAAGTTTCCAACATTATAACAATTCAGTGAGCACATGCCAATAAAAACAATTGCCAACTAGACCCATTTCCACAGTGAACTTAAGACTGTGTAGTATTGAATAATCTGTCTTTTAGTCATTGCAATCTTAAATCTACAGGGCTGGGCATGAAAAAAGTGATGGAGAGGGTTTACGTAACAGTTGGCGAACCCAGTTGTCCTAACTTCCAGACACCAAGATCATCCTGACGATTGTCCAACAACTTATTCCGATGTGGATCATTATCCTAATTGTTATTGTCCAATGGTCAGGTGCCAGTCCAAGTAAGGGATGTCGGTCATACAGGGGTTATCGAATTTACAGTTTGAAGTAGGCAGCCAGTTTGAGAAGAGTAGGCGACGGTATTGAAAAGGGGCTGCAAGGCCCCTTTTGCTGGGGGGGGGGGGCGGGGTCTGGGGCATGCCCCCCCAGAAAAATTTGAAATCTGGAAGCTCTTTAAACACTATTTCCAGCGTTCTGGGCATCAAATTGTGTATAAATATAAGCACGATTTCTTAGCCCAATGAGGCGTGACCTTGATCTCGAAATTGAGGTAAAAAGTACATCCAAGCCCATCCAAAGTAAATTTTAATTTTGTTTGAAAGGATCGTTCTTTAATAAGTACTTCAATTTAGGCAGAAAGTAGCCGCGTCTCTGATCGAAGAAGCCGACGCTCTTCGTCGGACGTCGGGTGCTTATTGACCCCTGGGTCATCACACGTTAACCTAGTCCAATAAGTTTGTTTAATTGTTAGGATAGACCATCGTACTATGAAGTGCTCATATCGGTTCAAAATTTTTGAAATGTTTCCCATCTGATCCTATATTCCGATTGAATGACCTTTGGCGAAAACGCATACTTTCGCTGTTGCGGTAAAAACGCTGATTTTTTAGATGAAGTTTGTAGAAAACCTTGAAAATCCTATTTTATTGCACGGATTACCCGTGCCGTCTGCATCACATCACCGCACGTGCTCAGATTTGTAGACGTAGATTAAGGAACATCGTGACTTCGAGGCCTGCCTTACGTCTCGCGTTGTTTTTACCTCTGTAAATTTAGCTTCGCAGTCTATGACCAAACATTGCAAAAAAAAAAAAAAAAAAAACCTTTCCAGCGTTTTGTGATGAAACTACTAAGATTAATTTTACAGAGGAAAAACAAGAACCGAGATAATGTCCAGCCTGAGGTCACCGTGTTTTCCTTAATCTACGTCACCAACTCATCCCAACGCAGGGGAAGACGGGCGCGAATGGTGGACCAAAAGGGCGGCTAAATTTGAACGTATTTAAAACTTTCACAAAAAAGATCTGCATTTTATCGCCAAATCGCAGTTTTGCGTCTCGCAGAAGTGCTTACGGGTGTACTATAAGAGACATCAGATAAGAAAATAAGAAATTTTGATCATATGGGCACTTTAATTTCAAAAAACTCACTATTTTGATATTTCCCATTTTTAGCTCATTCATGCGCGTGCAGCGGAAGCAATGAATGAGTTATCGTGAGGTTGCAAATTTCGCTGGATGAGTTGTCCGTAGGGACGGAATTTTGTGGACACAATTTGTCGACGGAAATTGTGGCCGTGACTTGTCGCCGGAAGGTTGAAAGTTTCCTCCCCCGCCCTCCCTGCTTCGGCTTACAAAAGTGCAAAAAAAAAACTTCGATGCCACTCATGCCACTGCAATGGAGCCGAATAAGGAAATGCCAAAAGATCAACAATCAAAGAATGTTTGCATGTCGTTCGAAATTTGAACCACAAGTCAGAATTTCGCAACATCTGGAAATCGGCAATATGGTCGAAGAAGCCGAGTATGTATGCGCCGTACAGGGGACTACCTCTCTAAATGGGGGATGATTTTTTTGCACAACGCTACCCACGTGCAACGTAGTTAGATCTTCGAGGGCAAGCCATATTTGTTGAAGGAACTTGTTTTGCGTTTGTTGTTCGCTACTGGTTGAGTAGATACCGGTTATACCGGTACCTTTTCTTCTTCTACAACCATTCGCCGAAAACATGAAGATCGCGGAGCGCCTGTACAAGTATAAGTTTTGACGACAAATCACAGATTTTTAACGCCAAGCTTCTCGGACTTTAGAAACAACAATGGTAATGTAAGATCACTTCCTGTCGAAGTTGATTTAAACTTTTGAAAAACGAGTGGTGAAAGCCCCGGTGCTGTATTAAAATGGCTCCAAAAAGCGGTCGTCAAAAAACTAAAGCTTGTCGCTTTTGCGGCATGAAGAAAGTAATTTGAACCACTGCTCAACGTGTGTGCACCGGTCTGCAAAATTTCAACATTTTTTCGCTGTTAAATAGGTTCCCTCGCCTCACAGCTTGAATGAAACTTTACTTCCTTTTTTGCATTTCTTTCATTTGGTTCCCTGTCTTTTGGAATTTAGGTTTTAAAGTGTACCCGTAACTTGCACACTGGATTTCCTGCATATTTAATTTACGGCACCCTCCAGGCGCTGGTTTATTTAGGATTATTCTCTTTGCTCAATATTTTTGGGAGTCTTATTCCGCTACTACAAAACTGGCCAAGGAAGGAACTGAAATGGCTTACTATTTTAACACACTTGAAATATGACTGATCTCAAACCATAATTGCTTGTTTTTCGTTTTCATTTTTTGGTGGAACGAGGCTGCACAGGGACCGTACGCATTTCTAGTAAGGCTGTATGCATTTTTCCAGCCCTATCAATTTGATGCGTACGGCCCTCAGACGGGACCTTTTTTCTTATGGTTTTCCAAGGAAATTGCTTGTGGGGCCGTATGGGTCATGAAAATTCAAAGTAATATCCTGCCTTCAGATGGGCCTGAGATTCTGTATTTTGTATTAACCAATGGCGGTCTAAACAAATTTTCCATGTCATTCTGAGGAAAATGATGCAAGTTCTCGAATATTTCTGAATTGTTCTTCAAAAGTCCCTGAATGGTCTTAAAAAAGGATTGAGATCTGGGATGAACTATGTTTATTTCCTTCCTTTCAAGATTATTTTATGTGACCCATCTTGAGCTTTTGCAAGCAGCATCAGGGCTCAACCTTGGCGGTGGTCAACTAGTATCACTTTTTGCACATAAATTTAAGAATGACAAAGTAACACCCCAGCTGTACTACTGAATATTCTTACACCTGCATCAGAGATCCACTCATACAACACCAGATATGCTTCAAATCAAAACTTCTTTAAGCCATTAGTATGCACTAATTATGGTACATCTACATTTAAATTCTCTGCAACAAAAATCTGGGAATCTGTCCCACTAGAAATTAAATGTCTTCCGTACATGCTCTTCAAAAAGCAGTATAAGAGATTCCTATTGAGCTCTCAAAACTGACCATAATCTAACTACTAGCCATAGAAGATAATAATGCACAATATGTAGGATATCATTTTCGTCTCTTTTTTCTCTAGCTTGTCTTTCTTCTCTTTCAAATATACTTAACATGCAGCCAACGCCAATTTATCTCTCACATGACAGTGACCAACTCGAAAGCTCATTAGCTACTTTGGTCACTGTACACGATTAAATAGTGTTTCTTTTCTGGTTAACTTTTGTTTGTATTTTTTTTATTTCTATATAATTGTAAACTATGTTATATTAAGTTGTATCACGTCTGTAACAGTGTAAAATAATAAAAAACTTGAAAAAAACTTGAACTTGAGCCAAATACCACTGGATTGTTAGTTTTGGCTAGTGAAATTCCCTCAGTTACTAGCCATGCTGGCTACTTAAATAATGGAGGCAAATTTCTTTATCAACTGCAAAAGACAAATTTAGTGCTGTGAAAATTGTGACACAATGTTTAACATGCAGAAAGAAAATAAAGGAAGAACTGGTAATCTTTTGCGCGAATGAAAGTGAACAGCTTCACGGCCAAGCCACATTCAGCTAAAGAGACCGGATCCAAGTTTTCCCATCACTCACATATTGTTCACGCTTCGATGATCTACAAATGGATATTGGAGGTTTTTTGTGCCCTGTGGCTCAAATTCTCATTCTGTAAATTCCTCAGCTAGGTCAAAAAAGGAAAGGAAGTGATGAAGGGGATGCTTCACACTCCAGTGGCAGCAGCGGAAAAAGAAATTTTGTCAGGAGCTAGACAAAAGATTTCCCTTGGTTGGAATACGATAGGGGAGAAAATGCAATGCAAACCCTGCTGCAGCAGGACTGCAGAGAGCAACTCCACAGCAGTATTTGTAACTGGTTCAGTCTACAAACTTCAAAATTGAGACAATTCGTAGCCACAAGAAATCAAATGGCCATAACCGAGCAGTTGCAGCCATTAACGTTGTAGAGAACCTGCGTTTAGCACCACCACCACGGGTGCTTTCGGGTGCTATGTCTCAATATGCTGCTCAGAAATTGGAGAGATTATTCGACGTTGCTTACTTTGTCGTATAAGTCAGTGCTGATCACTGAGCAAAATCCAGGGAGACTTCGTAGAGTTCGATAACATTCAGTTTTTCATAATTATAATAGTTATAAAAGTATTATGTGATTGATACATGTACGTTGATGCTCGAAACTAAGGTAATTTACTAACTAGTACTTCGACTGAATATGGCTAGTGGAAAAAGCTCTTTGGCTAGTGAGAACTACCATCTTACATGTACTAGCCATAGGCCTACTGGTAACAAAAGTTAAGGTCGAGCCCTGAGCATGAGAGTAGACAATAAAAAATTGAATTAAATATTTTTTCACAGAATTGGTCACCACAGTACAAGCGATGATTCCTCGGTGTACCGCTCCCTAAAGGAAGTCAATTACTGGGACAAAGAGGACCACCCTATCGGGAGGCTAAGGTATGTGCTTGGACAAAGCACCTCACAGAGCAGTACCAAATTATTGTGCAACGCTTACATGTATCAAATTGGATACTTCCAGTTTATGCACAGGTATATTTTCTATACGATTTACAGAGTTTGCGAGCTAGAGATGGTTAATATATCAGATTTCACATCTGTAGACCCAGTCTGTGAGCTGTTCGCAAAGGTCATCATGATGTGTTTCATATAGGCAAGATGCATAATTTTACCTTTCTTTCTCTCCACCCAAGTGTACAAATGGATACTAGTTTTTTTATTAGGCCTTTGGCCTCATTAACTGAACTATTACCTCAAAAAAAAAAATTGGCAGTGGAGAAGGAAATTGGTACTGAAGAAAAAAAGAAGATTCAGTCTAGCAGATTTATACTAAAACAATTTTAAAGTTTTCACTCATATTCTGACCAAATATAATCCAGACAGTACATGGAGAACAAAGAATGGTGGGACTCTAACATGGAAGAGGAATGGAAACGTGATGCCCGCCAGCAAGTCATGGCAGCCTTTTCCAGAGCTGAAAAAGCTCTTAAACCACCTGTTAAAGAAATGTTCTTAGATGTATATGACAATGTACCCTCCCGCCTGAAAAAACAGCACCAGGAGTGTATGGATCACGTGGCAAAATATCCTCATGAGTACCCTACTGAACTGTATGCCAAAGACGAGTAACCTTGAGGCAACCTTAAAATAATCCCAGGCTCTCTGTCCTTTGCCTCCTGTGTTGTTGAGAACTTGAGAACGACAAGGGAGGCAATGGAGAGAGAGAGCCTGGGATCGAAGTTGATCTTGAGGTTCGAAACTCAAGTCAAATAGTGGATATTTATGACATTGCTGTTTGTGTGGAGCAATTAACTCAATTAACATGTTCAAATGTCTACACAGTGAGCTAATTTTTTGAACAGTATAAATAGCTTCTGTCAGGTAAAAGCTGTCGTTTAAGAAAACAAATCTACAGTCGAGAGTAGTGGAATCAAGGCTGGGTCAAGAACAGACCTATGTCTACAGAATCTTAACCTGCGATCAGGCGTCCTTTTTTTTAAGAAAGGACGCCTGATCGCAGGTTAACAGAATCTAAAAGCGTGTTGTTTCTGTAAAATTCTACAAATGACAATGATTTCTGAAGAGATTACATTTCTGTAATATTGGTCTCAGGGAGACTATAAAGGGTTTCTTTGTAACAGGAGGTTTCAATCATGGGATAGGTTTAGTTAGTAAAAAAAATAGTATTTAAAGTATTTCTACGAAGTAGACCAACATTTTTAAAGTCATTTTATTTTAAACTCCAGTGTGAAAAGATCTCTTTGGATGAGTCGTTTGCATGTAGTGGTTGGTTATTAGAAAGCTGGTAAACGCTAATCCAGGAAGGTGATTCCCGAGTTTTGCATTGCGCATTCCTACTGCGCACGATTTTTGCGTCATCAGCGCGCGCACAATTGAGCGCGCTCGCGTACAAAACATAAGAGATTTCTCTCAAACTAAGCTCGAAATCGAGATAAAAGCTCCTTTTCTCTTAAACGAGCACGGTGACCCCCACTTTTTATTTTATAAATTCAATGAGAACAATATCCGCAATGACTGAGAAAAAAATTGGCAGAAATCTATGGCTAGTTTTTTGGCAAATGAAATAAATGCTACAGATAGAGACGTAACGGGCGCAATAGAGCAAGTCCAAATTATGTTTCCTTTAAGGGATAAAAATATCAATTAATAATGCAGGGTATTTGAAGCCATTTTTTCTGGGACGTAGATGAATAAGCAATCAAAGAAAGTCGAACTCTGTGTGATATAACACGCCGCATTGAAAAATAATCGAGCTGATTTGTTGCGCACTGGGATAACCAAAAGTCACCCAAATAACCATATTTGTCAGCATCGTGACATGAAAACAAGCACGGTGACCCCCTCTTTTTATTACGTTTTTAACATCTCCTTGTACTGTAATGACACCATACTAAGTTTTATCGGAAATCTATGGCGGGTTCTTTTGCCCGGGAATCACCTTAAGAGTTGACAGAAGATCTAATTTTTTAATGTTTTTCACTGGTTATGTTTTGTGCAGTTTGAGATTATTCAAGCTCAAAACAGAAGGCCAAACAATTAGATAGAAAGCCTCACCGAAAAAGTTACAAAACTGACTTCAAAATTCTCGTTAATCCTGGGCTGGCTTAATTGGGTTTTGAACAACCCGACCCTTTGGTCCATTTCTCCAAAGCCCCAGAAACTTTCCGGGCCCTGAAAGCTATTTTTAGTTAATCTGTATGTATTAAAGCAGAGAGGGGTATACGGCTGAAACTTCTTGTATGAAGAGAACTTCTGGTCGTTTTAAGAATGGCCGTTTTTATACTAGAGACGCATTATCCGTCTGGACGAACTTGGGCAAACATTCGTAGTTCGTGTGGTTATGGGTCTCCAGTATAAAGACGGGCACAAGACGAATTATGCGTCTAGACGAACTATCCTTGATTATGCGTCGTGAACGACGCATTACGAAAGATAATTCGATTGGACACATAATTCGTCTGTGTGTGTAAAGACGGGCATCAGACGAAGAACGTAAAAAAAATACACCGCGTTATCAAAGAGCCAGCGGTTGTATTCAAAGAAAACAACATGGCGGATGTATAATGTCCACGCACATAGATTAGACCCTTGTTACAGTCACACAACTTTTAATCATCAGCAACCATGATGATTTCTCGTGGCTTCGAATAGATGCAATTTTGAAATTTGTAGAAACCAGTTACAAAAACACAGATGAGGAGTCACTCTCTGTAGTCCTGCTGCAGCAAGGTTTGCATCGCATTCTCTCCCCATCATATTCCAAACAAGGGAAACCTTTTGTCCAACTCCAGACAAAATTTCTTTTTCAGCTGCTGCCACTGGGGTGTGAAAGCGTCCCCTCTTATCCACTTTCCCGCATTTTCTTTTTGAGCTAGAGGAATTTACAGAATGAGGAATTTGAGCCCACAGGGCCACAAAAAACCTCCAATATCCATTTGAAGATCATCTATTTTATCATTGAAGGTGCGTGATGGGAAAGGGACTTGGATCCAGTCCTCTTTAGCTGAATGTGGTCCTTGGCCGTGAAGCGGTGTTCCACTTTAAATTCGCGCCAAAAGATTACCGGCTTTCTTCGTTTTTTTTCTGTCTTCTTTCTGCATGTTAAACCATTGTGCCACAAATTTCCCACAGCACTAAAAAATTTGTCTTTTTGCAGTTGACACAAGAAATTTTGCTTTGCCATAAGTTTTAAGTAGCCAATATGACTAGTGACTGAGGGGGGAATTTTCACTAGCCAAAAACTGACAATCCAGTGGGATTTGGGCTAGTTGGGAACCCACCGCCAAAGAGTGTCGGAGCCCTTGATGCTGCTTGCCCAAAGCTTCAAGATGGGTCACCATAAAATAATCTTGAAAGGAAGGAAATAAAACATAGTTTCATCTCCAGATTCTCAATCCTTTTTTTAAGACTATTCAGGGGACTTTTTTGAAAGAACAATTCAGAAATATTCGAAGGAACTTGCATCATTTTCCCTCAGAATGACATGGAAAATTTTGTTTAGACTGCCATTGGTTAATACAAAATACAGAATCTCAGGCCCCATCTGAAGGCCAGGATATTACTTTGAAATTTTCATGGACCCACACGGCCCCCACAAAGCAATTTCCTTGGGAAAAAACCATAAAGAAAAAAAAGGTCCCGTCTGAGGGCTGTATGCATCAAATTGATAGGGCTGGAAAAAAATGCATACAGCCCGTACTAGAAAATGGTACGGTCCCTGTTGGGCAGCACTCGTTTCCACACAAAAAAATGAAAAACGAAAAAAACAAAAGTGGTCCATATGATAAACATTGCTTATTGGGACTGAGTGAGGTCAGGCCGGAAAGGGAAAAATATTTTGGCTCTCGGTTCCAGGGATGCACGGACCTCGAGCCAAATATTTTTCCCTGTCTGGGTCCTCCCCACTCAGTCCATAAGTAATATAGTACTTAGCAGGTAACAGTACTTCACATAAAATCCCTTCAACTCCTGTATCATCAAAATCAAAAACTCTTTGAATTAACAATAATCCTCAGAGGGAGGGGGACTTCCATGTAGAGTTAACCCTTTAGTGCCCAAGGGGTTTCTTTCCCCCCTTTGGACGAGTAAAAAATCGTCTGGGCGTTAGACAGAGTTGTGGGTGCCTGGGATAATTCCAGGGGCTTCCCACTGGTGGGCCCGGCCAGACCCTAGACAGAATACTGTGGCCCCATGGCTGGCAAATCCAGCAACCCACAGCCCATGAGCCCCCATTTCCAACACTGGAATAAATCCAAGTGGAAGGAAAGAAAGAGAGGGAGGTGTGGAGGAAGGGGGAACCATGGGAACAACCGTTGCTAGAAATCTGTTTTGCCTGCTCCACCAAAAAAACCCAACTGCTTGAGGGAGACAACCAAACGCAATATTGAGACTAACAAACCAGCCAACATAAGCTGCTGGGAAAGACAACCACTGGCTACTTTGGGAACACAACAAGTAAAAACCACGCTGAAACAAAAAGCTGGGATGATGCTATGTGAAGCCTGCCTGCACTTGAAAACATGTGAACCCGCTGACACAACTAAGCTCATAGTGGCCTAACTTTGTTAAATATTGTCTATCAACCTCCAAAAGGAGGACCAGTCTTGTGGCAAGGCTTTGAGCAGCTATATTAACCTGGCTGAAATGTGCCCCACTTCCAAAAAGAATACCAATAAAATTCTGAACATAAGGCCCTCCATGTGTATAAGGCAAACTCAAAGTGGAATGAAAACAACAAACAAGGTCTTCCGTTTTAAAATCAATCCCTCCAAATTATAAAGACCCCCTGGGAACCTGGGCACCATGGGAAATTGCCCCCTCCAAAAATAACAAAAGTAAAACAAACAAAAGCAAAAAAAACCCGGGGTAAAAAAAAATTTTTACGTTTCCAACTAGGGGAGAGCTAGCACCCCAGTTTGGGATAAGAAAAACCGCAAAAATTTTTGTCCCCCCTCCAAAATTATGAAAAAGCCCCCTCCCGAAAAGGACCTTTCCACAAAAAATGTAACTAAAACTACAAAAAGAAAAACTAAACAAAGATACACTTATATAAAGCCCCATGGGCCTAAATTGTTTTGGAAAATTGGGTTAACGAAACAAGGAGGCAAAGCATTTTTTTTGTTTTAATACCATACTGGGTATCTTTACGTGCAAACCCTACCAAGATTTGTTCCTCCAATAGTGGGGGCAATGTATCCCTTAAATGTACACTTAAGTGGGAATTCAGAAATTTTCAAGTGGAGTTAACAAGCCGTTGAAACTTTCACATTTGGAAAGTCCTCACGGGGAAACCATTCCAGGCCAACCCTTTGGGACTAAAAAATGAAAAAATTAAAATTGGTTTCCCAGTCCCCCCACTACTCCTATCTAAACCTGTAAGTCAAATAGAGCCTTCAAACCATGACTGGGGTTTCCTTGAAACTGAATTCACGGCAGATCTTCCCCGAAAGCCCTTCCAAGACCCTTTTGGGTGGGACATTGGGTAAACGTGCACAAAGAACATCAATTAACCATCTACCACGACATGCCTTGCATCCATAACCCCTTCCATGTCCAGCTAAAAGAAACATATCAGACCAAAGTTAAATCCACAGCAGGGTGAGTAAGATAATAATTATTAATAAAAAACATCCTCAGGGGTTCAATGAGTTTTTAAGAAGATGGCAAGAACAGGTAGATTAGGTAGCAGATAACAGTTTCAATTTTTGAGTAAAATGTAAACAGCTTAAATGCAAAAGTTGGTACAAAAATTGGCTTTGTTAAGATTGTAACCAGAATGTCATGTGAAGAAGATTCTTAAGTTACCAAGAATTCTTATTTTTAGCTGGGCGACAAACATAACTCTGCATGCTCTGAAGAAAAGAAGCCAACCTATTTCCATCCCCTCGGTACTGATCAAAATGGTAGGAGTGGATATGTCATAACCATTATTACTGAACTGTTGAATAAGATGAATATTAATCTTTAAAACATAACATCATTGTGGGTACCCATATGGCAGGCAGGATTTTTTCCTTTCAAACTGAGCATGCACATTTGTATGCTCATTGTTTGCCTATTCTGTCTGGTTGGATCTAGAAATGGGTTTGGAGTTCAGTAAATCCTCCTAATTAAAAAAAATGACATGTTTCAGAATGGTTTGGTTTCAGAATGCAGAATTTCCCATTTCCAGAGGCATCTGCAGTTAAAAATTTTACAGGGGAGGAGGTCCCTACAAGAGATTACAAAAACTGTATCAAAGTGTATGGCACAGATCCCCACTTCATTGACATAAAAGCATTATACTTACAATAAACGCGAATCAAAAGATTATGTATTTACAACACTTTTGAAACCCATTTACATAGGAAGAGAGAAAACTTACAGCTGGAGACCACATATTTTTACTATAAGCTTGGATAACCCGAAAATATTTCTTCTTTTTATTTTACCAGAAGAAAATGACAAGGAGCCTCCCGAGTTGCAGCAAAGTTAAAGGCGGCATGGGCGTCTCCTTCACTGGCAGCTCACTCTCAAAATAACAGATGACAATAAACAATTGTCCAGTGCCTGCTCGTTTTAAAGCATAGCCGTATCCGAAGCTGAAATAAAAATTTTAGAAATGAATTTGAATCACTCAATAGTAACTGTTTTGTAATAGACTTGACATATCTAGTGAACGCTGGAAAGCAGTGAACAAGGAAGGAGCACGTGAGCAAGCGATCAATCGAGAATGCAAGCAAGCAAGTCATCAAAGCTGATCAAGCAAGCAGGAATGGAGGCCAAGTGAGCAAGCAATCAAGCAAGCATGCAACATCAAGTGATCAGCAAGCATGCAAAGCAAGCAAGCAAGCACAGTGAGCAGTGTATCATCGATCAAGCAAGCAGCAAGCAACAAGCAAGCATTAAGCAAGCAAAACAACCAAGCAGAGACCAAGCTAGCAATAATACAATATTTACATGAGTGATGAGTTATGGCACTGAAACAACATACCACATACTTTATAGATTGATGCTAAACCTTGCAATACTGAACTAGCCTTGAGGGCATCTGGGTAGCCAGGTGGAGAAATTGTGCAAAATTGAAATCTTTTGAACCATAGTGGACGGGCATCTGTCGACCCCTTTACCGTTATCATACTGATTAGCATAACACTGTTCATGCGTTCTCTAATGTGAACCTCTCCACAGCGCACACCAGCTTTCACGGTACTCGCCAAGTACAACGTCTTCAAGTAAAGGGCTTGCTGCACTGCCCAAAAGTGTCGCTTCTTCTACCATAGCTTGTCATATAAAATGATATACGTCCCTGAATTTAGAAGATTTTCATGCAAATGACAAATGTACAAATTCAATGTTTTATGGACATGGATTTCTGACTAGAGCTGACAAGACTAATAATATTCTAAAATTTCTTTTTGGAGAACAGCATTTTTCTGCAGGAAATTTTAAAATTGTTTGGGAATCAAAGGGTGGGAAACTTGATAATCTAAATTTGGACTATACTTTGAATTTTGAATTATCTTTCATTGCTTAAGAGTACTCATCAACATTACTTGTAAGAGTTGTCACCCTGTGTTGCTAAGTATTATAAGATGAAAAGTGCAGCCATTCACTTGACGTATTAAACCTTCTCCTGTTGAGAGGTATCTCTCTGCCCGGAACCAATCTAGTCTAAAGATTTCCCACTTCAGGAGGTCTAACTAGAACGTTTTTCTCAAGAAAAAATGGATCATAGGCCTGTAGTAAGGGGGGACGATTATAAAAACAGGATGGGTGGGGTTGGGGAGGGACTAGGGGGGGGGGGGGGGGGGGGATGTGGGGGGCTTGTCACCTTTTAGGGTTTACCAAAATCAGTCTTGGTAATCTCTAAGGGTATTCAGCCTCAAAAGTAAATAGAATTAAAAGGTGTGCAGCAGAAGCTTTGATGGTACCCTTTAATACATCAAGTCTTTACTGCTATTGAAAATACTTAATATGATAGAGTCAGTTAAGATATTGGTTTAGTATTGGTACATCGATCTCAGGGGTATTAAAAAATTTTGAGCCACACCCGCAAAACAGTCTCCTGCACCTCTTAGGGTAGGCTTGATTACCAGCCGCTGTTTTAGGAGACATGCGACCTGAGAGAGCGGTGGAAATCGAGCCTACTCTTAGGGGTTCAATTTTAAAATTTCAAACAGCAAGCCCTGAGAGTCCCCTCTCCCCAGGATCATATTTCCCTGTGATTATTGGAGACAAATATTTGTGGACATCACTCAGTTTTATTACTTAGTTACCTGTCGCTGTGACTCATACAGGATGCGGTCCATTGTATTCAACAGTGTCATCTTCTTGTACATGTCTTGTATTAGTTCTTTGTCCAGCTGCGAAGTGTTGAATAAACATTAAAAAAACCTTAATCAATGATTTTGATACTGATATAGAAATTTGATTATAAATTGGTTCATTTGAAACAAATCGACCTAGGATGAAACAAATTGACCTAAGGTTTGATTTGACCTGCAACATATACAAAGGATTACAGTACTGTAAAAAATCTACAAATTTGCACCTGTTTTTAACAGCTGCCCCAAATAAATATTTTCTCCGTCTAAATAGCAACAAGTCCGCGATTGTGCTTTGTTGAAGAATAGACAACAATGGCAGCACCAGATCCGTCTTGGGCACATAGAGAAAATCGTTAAAATATAATTTTCTAAATTATGTAACATCTGTGTTGACCCAACCTCCAACACTCCCCCAAACCGAAGCACAAGTATCGCGTTTCATTTCTAAATGAACAAACATCGGCTAAAAAATTCGCCATTACTTTGTAAGATTTCGGCCTTCCATGATATACATATAGGCTTAAAGTTCTGGTACTAAATGTTTGTAGTTTTGAAACAGATCTTAAAATAAGCTAAATGTTCGAAAACAAATTCAAGCTTATACCTTTGGATCGTGTGCTTCATCAAACACTTTTCCGTTTCGATCCATAACACGATACACAGGAATAACTCTGCCATCGTCAGGATCATCAAATTCTAATTTTTCGGTGTAAGATGAATTCAGAACGCCAGGAAATCTGGGCTTGTCTTGATGGTCATGCTCGGGATTCCCTGCTCCCGTGCTGTACGAACTCAACTGTAAAAGATGAACGATTAACCATTAGCAGAAAAAAAAGCTGATATTTTCCTGATCATGAAACATAGACATCACAGTTAACTTACTGTTAAGGTCTTGAAGGTATTGGGTAGTGTCTTAAGATGGGAAAATTTGCGGCCAAAGCGAGGAAGCACTGCTCTTACGAGCCACGTTGAGGCAGCCATCTTAGTTCCCTGGCGTACCCTGGTGACTGGGAAATTCGTCACGGGTAGGAGTAGAGCTGGTTGCATGTGAATTTTTGGGAGAAGGGAGAGCATTTGTTGTTTGCTCACTTATACGCTATTAAATATGTTTTACTTAGAACAATTCTTTTAAAAATTATATATTTGCTTGAAAATTCACGTGAAAGGCATTTTTAGAGAAAAGTATTGCCCTACCCTACCCTACTATAGCAATGTCTAGAATTCTCATGTGAGCCCGCGAACACAGCCAGAAATTCAAAATGGCGGACGAAGCAGTTGCTGTGGATGAAAATTGTCCACGTTATTCATCAGAACTAAGATCTATGCGATGTGAACAGAGTCTTTTGAACAAAACAGACGGATCAGCAAGCTTTCTGCAAGGTGATTTCTCGTATTTTTTTTTATTCCGACGTTACCAAATTTAACCGAACTTTAGAATTAAGCTGACATAATTTCTTGAACTCCATTGAGGCTGATGAATATCACTGTTTTAGGAAATACTCAGGTGATTGCGGCAGCCTATGGTCCCGCAGAGGTTAGAGCAAGCAAAGAACTCATAGATAAAGCTACCTTGGAAGTTGTTTTCAGACCCAAAGTTGGTATGCCAGGTAAGTATATAGTAGTTTCATGTACATGTACATGTACAACAGATGTACAACCAGAAAGAACTCGGTTTATGTTCGGTGTAAAGTGGTACTATGATCAAGTTTAACCCTTTGATCTTTTACTTGCATTACATAGAATTTCATAAAAGAATAAAAGTCCATTTCCCATTTTGCAACGGCAGGTCTATTTCGGGGGTGAGGGGTGAGGGTGAGAGGTGGGAAATGAGGGGTGAGGGGTGGGGGTGAGGGCGGAGGTGGACGGTTGTGTTTCCTCCTTTCTCTGTCTACAAATATTGTTCTCTCAGTTTTCTTCAAGACATAAGGTTTTTATTAACATTTAGGAAAAGATGTGAAATAATGTCAAAAACAATGACAGGTAATAGAACATTTTGCAAGAATAACGTCTGCCTAAGTATAAAGTTGGCCTCACATTCTTGAAAAATTATATTTTAGAATAAAAATCACCGATATTAAAGCCAAGTGACGTTTCGAGAAAAGACTACGAGTGGTCCCTATTTTTTCTTATAGTCTGTCGAGAGTGGAGCGGAAAAATAAGGTAACGAGAAAGGTCGAGGCGGGTATAGAATAAACTTCGTTCGTTTTTAAAATCACTGGATTTTTTAAAGTCTTTTTTTGTCTTTTTAATACCCAGATTATGGAATTATTTTTTATGCTAAGAATTTTTTATGTTGTTCCGGAATAGGCCGTGTTGTGGGTTTAAATGATGGTGAACATGATGATGCAAAGGACCGCAAACGAAAATGCTGCCTGTGAACGCAGGATCTGTAAAAGATCTGATCAGCCAAAAATAGAAAGTAACAAACAATGATTTGGATTTGAGTTTCATCTGAGGTCATCTGTCATCACCATCTTAGTGAGTATATGGATGTCAGTTGACCAGCTGATACTTCATAGCTTGCTACACCGTGCTGATGAGACCCAACAAGGTCCCAAAAGCTGTCTACGGTTGCAATTGTTGGCCTTCAGTTTGGACTCTATCATGTCGTTGCCCCATTAAGCTTTTCACGTAGTATCAGCCTTGCATCATTGTTTGTTACTTTAAATGACGGCCCCAAAAATATAAAAACCCCACAAAAACTATGAAGAAGGAAACAAGCAGATAGTACATTCCAGCATGCGCGCGTTGTATTAGGTGTCTGTGCACGTGCCTTCGCATTTGTTTTATTATTTTATTCCGTTTTATCACAAACGCGGCTAAATGTCTAATAGTTTCTTATTGTTCTAACAATGTTCCAAGTCGCATTTGATATTTATTTATTACTTATTGTCATCCTCACCCTCACCCCCATCCCTCACCCCTCGACCCCCCACCCCTCACCCCCACCCCCCACCCCTCACCCCTCAATTTGCATCAAAGACCATTGAAACTTGGTAGGCTAATAGTTCTACAGGAAACACACCTCCTGCTATAAAAATTCTGTTCCCATGGCAACTCGCTCTTTTCCAATCTCCACCCATTTTATTTCAATATGTTAGTGATTTTCAGCTCAAAAAACATTCAAAAAGGTTGCAAACTGAAACTAACATAGTTATATGTTTGCTGGATCATGCTTATGAGGTACCATTGCCCAAGGTGGCCAGAAAAGCCTTTAATATTGGAGGAGTCTGGAACCCAGTATGTTGCCACGGTAACAAAACTGTTAATTTCATATTGTGGAGCACATTCAGTAAAATCTTATTGCAAAGAATCAAACATTTCTAATGCAAATTGGCTGAGGTATCGTTTTTATCATATTTGATCAAATTTGGTTGAGTGTACTTTGTCATTGATAAATTTGCATATTTTTAGAACTCTGGAACGAAAACAGTTATTTGAAAATAGTAAACAGCATTTTCTTCTCATTCAGTCTACTTGTTCATATTTTAAAATGGCTTAGATAGGAAAGATGCTATTTCCGTCATAGTACAATTTTTGTTTTTATTAGTTTTTTGCACGCCAATTGAAAGCTAAAAAGTTTCCAACATTATAACAAATTCAGTGAGCAACATGCCAATAAAAACAATCGCCAACCTAGACCCATTTCACAGTGAACTTAAGACTGTGTAGTATTGAAGAATCTGTCTTTTAGTCACTGCAATCTTAAATCTACAGGCTGTGCAGAAAAACTGATGGAGAGGGTTATACGTAACAGCTGCGATCCAGTCGTCCTAACTTCCAGACACCCAAGATCATCCCTGACGATTGTCATACAGCTTATTCAGGATGGTGGATCAGTATCCTAATTGTTATTGTCAATGGTCAGGTGGCTAGTCAAGTAAGGGATGTTAGGTCATACAGGGGTTTGAATAAAGTTTGAAGTAGGCAGCCAGTTTGAGAAGAGTAGGCGACGGTATTGACAAGGGGCTGCAAGGCCCTTTTGCTAGGGGGGGTATCCCCCCAGAAAAATTTGAAATCTGGAAGCTCTGAAACACTATTTCTAGCGTTCTGGGCATCAAATTGTGTATAAATATAAGTACGATTTCTTAGCGCAATGAGGCATGACCTTGATCTCGAAATTGAGGTAAAAAGTACATCCAAGCCCATCAAAATAAATTTTAATTTTGTTTCAAAGGATCGTTCTTTAATTACTTCAATTTAGACAGAAAGTAGCTGACGTCTCTGATCGAAGAAGCCAACGTTCTTCGTCGGACGTCGGTGCTTATTGAAACCCCTGGGTCATCACAAGTTAACCTAGTCCAATAAGTTTGTTAATTGTTATGATAGACCATCTTACTATTAAGTTCCAAAAAACTCATACAACTTATTTTGATATTTCCATTTTTCATTTTCTTTCTTATTGCTTTGCAGCATTGCTGTTTTAAATTGTGATTTTCTGTCAAATCAATAAAATTTGATCATGTTTGCCAAACATTTGAAAACTCATTGGCTAGGATCATCATTGTCTCATGAATACATCAGACCATGCAGATGTAAGGCTGTGAATTAATGTTCTTTCACATGTTTTCAGGGAGCAGTCTCCGGCATCATTATTTTATGGCTACAGTATGTACACAGGTACAATTTAATACTAAATTTGCAATTTAGAAAAATTTTTGATCATGTCAAACAACTGCTCACATGGAAGAGTTCAACCCTCTGATCTCAATAAAGTGCTAAAGACCAACATGCCAAACGCATTAGAACTGAGTTTGATAGCTATTTCTGATTCAGATCTAATAAATTATTAGTCATTGAAGATATAATTACACGTGTCTGTTTTCATTAACTGGCAAAGCTACTGTCTTGTGCAATCAATGCTGCCTGCATGGCTATGATTGATGCTGGTTTCCCAATGAAGTGCCTCGTTTGTGCCGTTTCTTGTGCTTTGAGTGAAAATGGAGACATCCAATTAGATCCTACACTGGAACAGGAAAAGGTATATTGCTAAGGTGTCATTTACATTCATATAGGAGCAGGGACATTATGATCCTGAAGTGGGTGGAGCGCTATTCCTTCAAGATGGTGGTGGCATTGTGGGGGAGCGTGCTAGGGTGCGTCACTCCGTCCTGCATGGGGTGCAAGGTGCAAGCCTGGAAACATTTCTTGAAAACCTACATGTCTTGATGTGTAGTCTGATGGTACCCATAAGGGATCTTCTTCCATATATCTGGTGCAAATACTTGAAGTAACTGTTGACTTGTGTGGGGCACTGGCTTTGAAAACCCTGCATAATATGTACGTTTGTGCTAAGATGCTGAACAAGAAATTCATGTATAATTCAATTACACACAGAACAGACATTGTTCAACTCTTGTTTCTTGCAGTCAGCCTCAGCGGTGATGACCTTTGCTTTCGTTAGTGTGAACAAAAATGTGATAGCATCCTCAACAACAGGCAGTTTTACAGTACAAGAGGTAAAAAATATGAAAACCAAACATTCCCATAGCTATAGAGAGCTTACTCAAAACCTAGGACAGTCATCCTTTTTTTGCATTCAATTAATGTATTCCTTTTTCAAATTGTCATTGAAAAAAAAGAAAAAAACAAATTTTAGTGTCAATTTCCTAATAACAATATATTATTCTTAAGGATTATTAATAATAATCCATCAAATATTTTCGTTTGTGCACAATTGGTCTAAATGCATCACGACCGAATATTACCCAGCTAAAACTGGATGATATGGGAGGATATTCCCCAATTTTCAAAACCACACCTGTTGTGAAGTATATTTGAAAGATAATAAACACAATAGCATCCACTTGGGGTAAAAATATGCTCGGAGATTTGTTCTTGGACATTACCTGTTCCTCTGAGCTTACAGTTTCGGAAAGCTATTCATTTCTTGGAACAGATAATGTTCGTGGACAAATATCCAAACATATTTTTGCGCCAAATTGGAATTGTTTCTAATAGCTGCCATAATTTATTACTATTGATAATATCAATTCATGTGATCAATTTCAGTATGAAAAGTGCTTAGAAGCGTGTCGGAGTGCTGCTATCAAACTTTTTGACTTCTTCAGGCTGTCTGTGGAAAGAAAGCTTTCAAAGGTAATTACAAACAACATTCCTTTTCAGTATCATTATATTCATGCTGCCCGGCACATGCAGCCAAGTCAGGAACAAAATGTGGCAGAGTTGTGTTCTAAAAGTGTTTTCTAATTGGTGACAATAGCTGACTAATCACAACACACAAATTAAATTAAAAAATTAATGTTTTTCGGCATGTTGTAACAAAGCATTATCACATGCAACAAAGATGTACAGTCAACTACTGTAGATATGCAAAAATTTAATTTGAATGATTCTTGGCTACACTCAAATGAGACACTGTAATATTGCACTGTGTGGTCAGAATTATTTCTTTTTCTATTAACAGGATGCAAAGTTCATGGACATAAACATAGCTTAATTTTGAGATCATGTCATCAAGGATTGCAGTTGCTTGAGCTGTGTATGTATGGTATGCTGGTTTACGTACGGTTGTATTTTACAAATCATGGCACTGCAGCTTTCACTGTGATTCAAGTGCTCAGTGATAATGTAAATTTCATAGATGGCAAATTAAACCCAAGAGATTCCTATGTACGGATAGGCTCCAGCTGATCATGTCCAACGCAAACTACAACTGACAAGATCTAATGGCCAATAATGCAGTCTGCTGTAAAGATCAGCGATGACAACCTTTGGAAACACTTTACTGCTGCATAGTGATAATAGAATTGGAAATTAGGACAAATGGGTCAGAAAAATTTAAGTATGTACAACTTCACGATTCAAGTTTTTCAGTACATTGGGATATTTGGTGTTCAACTCAGGATTACATGTTACCATCCATGACGGACTGCTTGGAACAGTCTGATTTTGAATCATCTTTAAGGGAATCTAAATCTAAATCTAAATATCATTATATCAGCAAAATCGTGGGACAACATCATGCCAAACATAGGAAGAGGGGGTAGTGGAGCTACTTTGTGATGGTGGTAAAGTGCAATCTGTTGTAACCTGTCTTACATGTACATTACAGCAGGAGAGGAGGAATGGGAAGCCCACTGATGAAATTTGTGAGGAGAGGTTTCAGACAGAGAGGCAGAGGTCTGAAGGGAAGGGAGGGTAGAAAAATTGGAAAGTTTCACGTGGTGGAAAGCAAGAAGTAAAACGGTGCATAAATATAATTTCTGTGTGACAAAAATTATCTTGTCAAGCAAACTTTGATATTGAAGTGATCTCTGTGTGTATTGCAAAACAAGTACCAAAGAGTTGCTGTTAGTAAAGTAAAACTAAAAAAACGAAAATTAAATGTGATTTGATAGTTTTTAAGAGATTTCAATGGATGTGCATTTCTAACAAGGGAATTAAAGAGGTCATAGGCAGGTGTGGTGGCCTCATGGTTAGTGTACTTGTCTCTGGATTAAGCGGTCCGTGTTCAAGCCCTGGCCAGGGGCATTGCGTTGTGTTCTTGAGCAAGACACTTTCCTCTCACAGTGCCTCTCTTCACGTAGGGGTATGAATGGGCAATGGTGAATTTAATGCTGGGGTAACTCTGCAGTGGACTAGCATCCCATCCAGGGGGGAGTAGAAATACTCCCAGTCGCTTCATGCTACAGAAACCAGGATAAGCTCCGGCCTGGTGGGCCACTTGGCTTGTATGCAGACTTTACCTTACCTAAAATGGTCATGCATGTAACTGACCTGAACTTAAGGAGTCAAGATTGCAATTTGCCTATCACATTCTGGTTGTCTTTCTAAGGAATCACAGTCACAATTTTAATCTCTCTGATTCTTTTTTTATTTTTATATTAAGTAAAGAAGCAGTGAAACACACTGCAGCTTCTTGTTGCTATTTATTTCAATTATTAACAATGGTTCAGGAACAGTATAATATTTATAAATATTTTATTAACATGCCAGTAACTTGGTTTCATTAACTATTGAAATAACTTTATTTAGCAATTAAATTAGCTGTTTCATGTAAAAAGCAGGTTTTGCAGCAATAAATATGTATCTTTTTCTTCTATAATGTTTAGCTTAAAATGATAAAGATAACTCTCAATAAAATCTTGCACTTACCAAATTACTCTGCGCAGCAGTTGTTTATAGGTATTTAATATTATCTTAACATATCATATGTGTATTCATATTGTGTTTTCTGTTATAATTTTATATTATTACATGGCTGTCTCACAAGGACTGGGAACTACCAAATTCACAAATTTGATTGGCTGAAATCGATATTGGAAGCATTCTGGATTTTCCAATCTAGGCCAGCATTAAATGAATTAAGGTTTGTTTGTTGGCCATATAATAAACATCTTATTAACCAAGCTTAGTCAGTCTGTATGGGAGAATGTTGAACTTAGTCATGCATACTGACTTCACAGCATTTGGTCTGTACTCACAACTTTGGTCTAGATCCTCCCATACAGACCTCCTGCTTGGTTAATAAGAGCTAATTTACCAGTTGCTATCGATATCCAAATAGTATTTAGTATACCAGCAGTTCATCAGTATAAGAGCTGCCCACATTAATGAGTCTTGATAAATAAAAGATGTGTTCTTAAGAAGTCTCTCACACTTTCCCATCCCTGCTGTTACCTTCAACGTTTGTTTGATGGTAAATATTGGGCACTGGAAACACGTAAATGATACCAATCTGGAGTCACCCAAGGTTAACATTATCATCTGATTCAGCCAGATTATTATAAATCTTAATACCTTAGAAATGTAATGAGATTTTTAAAAAACATCTGTAGCAATAATTACATAATATAACCAGGCCTTATAAATTATCACTAGACTACAGCGTATAAATATTTTTGGGTGACAATGTCGTACTGAACCCCCTGTAATTCTTATATTCCTTAATCCGCTGTTATGCACTTGAAGCTTTGCTGTCATCAACTGGAGGCAATGGAGCTTTGTCAAGATGACTTTTCTTGCCTAACAAGATTTGAATGAGCTTCATTGTATTTTTGGCTGTTCTTATTACTTCTTCCTCAGTTCCTATTGCAGGATTGAATTCGACCATGTCAACAGCAGAGAGGCACCCTGAAGGGAAACACATCACATTACAAATCACTCTGTATTTTTAATGACTTTGAAAAATTATGTAGAAACAGTGAGATCACATTAAGCCCTCTTCTCCTAATGCATGCAGAAATGATTGACTGGGCCACTTAACCTAAAGCAACCTGAGCTAAATCAACTGAAATTTCAACTTCTCAAAGGAAAAGCCACATCTGATGCAAAGTGTAGTAATTTCACACAGTCACCTGTTTGGGCTACTATCTGAGCAATGTAAATTCCTTCATCCAGTGTGAGGCCTCCTCTCACTGAAACAGAAATACATATTAAATTATCATAACAATTTTATTTTAAATTGCTTTCAGTGCATTCTCGTTTTGGTTTACTCCTCACTGTTCACAAATTAACGGGGCATTCCACTATTTCAGTTTAAGTGATAACTTACCAGCAAAACTTTAAGTTATTGTTCAGGTTTCCAATTTAGTAAAACTGAATAGAGTCTAGGACATGGGGTTAGAGTAACTGGAAAACCCTCAATTTAATTTTCTGTAGGCATACACAGGAATATCACTAAGAAGTCTTACTGTGACTCTTTCCAAGGAGAGCTGAATGAGAAATACCTGGGGTTCCAGTGCTTGGTGTCTCTTTTGGATCCAGTGAATCAATATCATAACTGACATGAATTGGTCGATCACCACTGGCAAAGGAATATAAGGAATAATCAAGTTGTGAATAATTGGATAAAAACTGGGAACAATTATTTAGTTATAATTTTGTGCAACATTCCCTTTAAGGCAGTCTGGCAGAAATTGTCATATTTTTATTGCCATCTGGCATGCCAGCAGCTTGAGCACAGATTTTTTGTCATTTTCAAATCAGACTATGTATTTTCAAAATTTTAATACAGACATTTTGAACTGAAAGAGACCTGTGGCCATCTGCTCAATCAGTACCACTGTGCTGTGTCTGGCAGTGTGGTGCAGTTCCAATCATTTTCAATTGGAAACTTGACTCATTTGACTCAGAAAATGCGGTAAAACAGCATAGGAGGGGGATTTCCATATGAAAGAGTTGAGGATGTTTATTGTGTCTCACTTAGCAGTGCAAATGAAGGATTCTGGTGCCACTTAAGGTGTCCATGACGAAATGCCACTATTGTTAGCTGTCAAATTATCTTTTAGGGTGTATTTGAAGAAAAACTACTTGTAACAAATGAATGCTCTTCGATTTTTAGACTTGATTTCTGTTGGTCTCTCAAATATGGTCTACTAGCAGACTCAGGCTGTTTTCCTTATCAGTACATGTAGCTGATAATTAAGGCTGACAATTGAGGCACCTCAATGTGAAGTTATTCATTGTCTCCATTGTTTCCTTGAAGGAACTTCTTACTCTTCAGTAAGGGTGTAACAATACATCGAACTATCAATGCATCGCGATGTTAATGCTGCCATAGTGATGGATCGATTGTAAAAATTAAATATTGATAACAATTGCAATAGTGTAGTGAACTATCGATAGTTTCTGTACTTCTAACATTTTAACTTGTTTGGAAAATAAGACACCTTTTTCCACCCACATAAAGGTAAAAAAGAAATCTAATACAATCCGCCTACTGCACCTAGCATTTTTAGCATCTTGATTCTTGAACCACCAAAAGGGTCACGCCATCGATTGTGTTCCTCAGTTCCTGTATTGACCACTACTTCTTAGATATTTCTTTAAGTGTAAGGCATTAGGTAGATACATTCCTGAAAACTATTGCAATAGTACCTACACTATCACAATAATATCACAATATCCATGTGACCTATTGCAATAAAATTGCAATAGTTAAAATGTTCTCAATAATCACCCCTACTCTTCAGTCTTGGGTCTAAGTACAGGTTTTAAAAAAAAACTCTCATCTGATTGAAGCAGTCACACAAAACTGGTGAAAAAATGTCCAGAGGAGAGTCATGATCGATGTGCAACTTACTTGGGGTTAATTTTTTCAAGAGCCCTCTCGATAATCACTCCAATTCCATCTTTGTCGATGTCATCAATGGTGTATGAGGCAATTCCAAGCTGTTTGCATATCTCCCTAAAATTGAATAATAATATACATCCAAGTATATTTCTTCATGCAGGGTAGCTGTAGTTTGAAGTACACAACCTTTTCATATCAAGTTACAAAATGGTTATGCCATGCATGTTTATAAGATGATCACCTTTCTTGTGGCTCGACATCTCTTAGTCCAATATAGGCTATATCTTTAGGAGACAAACTATAAAAAACAAACAGAAAATCATGTATATTGTTAGCTAACGATGTTAATCACCTGAGGCGGAGGAATGATTTCATTAAGCATGTCCTGACAACAGTTGCTTACAAATAGTTATGTAGTACTGTTACTTTAATTACCTTTAAACACTGCAACCTGAGTAAGGGTGAGGATGAAGAAAGGGATGAGGCTGAGGATGATAATAAGTCTGAAGATAATGATGAGGCTGAGGACAAGGATGAGGCTGAAGATGAAACAAGCCTAAGGATAAAGATGAAAATAAGGGTGAGGATGAAGAAAAGGCTGAGGATGATGATGAGTCTAACGATGATGATGATGAGGCTGAGGACGAGGATAAGGATGAAAGCAAGGCTAAGGATAAAGATGAAAATAAGGGTGAGGATGAAGAAAAGGATGAGGCTGAGGATGATGATGAGTCTAAAGATGATGATGAGGTTGAGGACGAGGATAAGGATGAAAGCAAGGCTAAGGATAAAGATGAAAATAAGGGTGAGGATAAAGAAAAGGATGAGGCTGAGGATGATGATGAGTCTAAAGTTGATGATGAGGTTGAGGACGAGGATAAGGATGAAAGCAAGGCTAAGGATAAAGGTGAAAATAAGGGTGAGGATGAAGAGAGGGATGAGGCTGGGGATAACGATGAGTCTGAAGATGATGATGAGTCTGAAGACAAGGCTGAGGACGAGGATAAGGATGAAAACAAGAATAAGGATACAAAAAAGAAAATAAGGGTGAGAATGAAGAAAAGGATGAGGCTGAGGATGAGTGTGAGGATGTTAAGGTTGAGGACGAGGATAAGGATGAAAGCAAGGCTAAGAATAAAGAAGAAAATAAGGGCAAGGATGAAGAAAAGGATGTTGCTCATGAGGATGGGAATGAGAATGAGGAGAAGGATGAGGCTGTGTCTGAAAATGAAGAAGATGAGGACAGGAATGGTACTGATCAACATTGTGGTGGAGATGATACTTCCTCCATATCCAAAGCTTATAAATAATTTTCCTTTTGCCCCAGTAGTCAGGCTGGAGTTAGCAAAAATCGGGTCACTGAGATCATTTTTTTTTATTAATAAGCTACACAATATATCAGTCAGAATCAGTCTTTCTGAAAACTTACCATGGTGAACACCATTCATATCCAGGAATGGGTTGAAACTGCAAAATTAAGATTGAGTTTAAACATTGCAGTCTTCCAATTATGTTTTGAGAAGAGGGACTATATGTGACTAAGAGCACTGGATAATTTTCTAGAGCTACAGACTTGGCAAATGAGAAAAAAAATCAAGAAACGAGCCAAACCTCTGGTATGCCTTTGATTAACATAGAGAGAGGCATTCCATGCAGATTACCACTCTTGGTTGTTGCTGAAGTATTGATATCCATATGAGCATCAATCTAATAAGGAGGACAGTAAAACCTGTTATTAACTATTAATTACCTATTCCTGAAGACTGAATTTATGACCAACATTCTGGTCCAATATGATCAAGGAAACATTATGAAAAGCGCATTTTATAATCTTTACAAAGATGTAATAAAAGAACCTTCAAAATATTTAGAATACATTTTTTTCACATTCAGGATTGCCTAGTAGCTCTCTAACCATCAACAAGAATGCAACAACTTGTGCTCATGCTATGACAATAAATGTATCCTGGCTGGGGTAGTTAAATTTTGTGGACAAGCTTGAAATAATTCCATTTTGTTTCCACCCTGCAAATCTAAATCTTCTTTCTTTAATTAATTGCACATGGAATCTCTGGAAAGTTTTCTATTCACTGTCAGCCAAAAGTCAAACTATACCCTCCATTTAGTAATGCTTATGGGTTATATACATACCCACAATAGACCCAGGTCTTGGGTAACAGATGCATGGCCATATACTGAGCCAACTGAAATGCTACAGAGAAATGGCAACAAATCAGTCTGTACTGGATGGGTATCAGATGAACATGCACACTCAAGCTGAAGGTATGTTATTGCAAAATAAAAATTACAGAACAGGAAGAAAAGAGTTAGAACAAGGGACATAATGGGAGATAAAACTTTCTGATTAAGATGCAGATTTCCAGCTGTGTAATGAACTGGTTTTACATGTAAATGCCATTCCCCTGTGGACCCTCATCTAGGTCAGATAATACACATCAACTGACACTGTGATCAAATGTTTTGTGCACATGACTGCCCTTTCTCACACAGCATATTGTAAGGGGCAGAGCTTGGCAACAGACAACCTGCTTTTGGTACAGCTTCAAACTGGGTGCTCGTAGACCAAGGTTGCAACTCATACTCAAAGGTGTTTTAAAAATATGGAATCATGCAATCAACAGTGTTTTTCATAGTTCAACACCCTCAAGTACAATCTCAGATGCTCAAATGAGGCTGGTGCATTTCAAGGGCCAAAAGGCATTACTCTGTCCCTCGTTGTGCTGTCAAGGCCATCATTTCAACTTTCACTTCTCACTTAGCTACCCCTGCCATTGATCTGGCTGTCTTATTGCTCAGAACCAAGGTCAGCTGCTGTCCAGAGTGTGGAAAGATTTTGGAAAACATCATCAAGGATGCATATGATCACATTGCTCCACTTTCAGTAATCAATGCAAACCCTGGATAAGGGTTGACATATAGCCCACCTTTACATGCAACACACTTAACCAGGACAGTGGGTGGGCTGCAGTTATCCAGGTAGCCTGGTTAGCCAGGGCACCCTCCCTCCATGTAAACAGGCCCTTACTGTCAAAATACAGATTTACTGATACTACCACAACATAAGAAGGCTTTAAACCTGAATATGGAGAAATTAACTCAATGGTGTTAATTTGAATCAAGCAAGATCAAAATAATAATGCAGGCCAAGTATTGCTCAGTTGGTCTGAAGAAGTGATGTAGAAGAGTTTCTTTTTACTAGTTACCTGTGATCTCCTCCTATTGTAAGAGAAAGCTTCCCTTCCTGACGAGCTTTTGCTATTTCTTGGGAAAGCTGTCAGATGAAGAGATGAGTGACAAGCATGAGCAGTGGATGTTCCCAGTTGCAACACCAATCCAACTATATTATAACATGTCTTGAGTGTTTTCACTTTTACTTTGTCAATTTAATGGCCTGACTACAGGATTTAACATGCCACCTCGTGTCTCCAAACTTAGAGTATTTATCATGCTGGACTAACCTGACAATCACACAATCCAAAAATAATTTTTGATATGCAATTACCGGTGTGCAAAAAGGTAAACGAAAAGAAGCTACAAGCTAAACAAAGAGCCTAGCCTTAACACCCAGAGTGACTCCATCAGTGCTAAACTCTTTGTTTAGCTTGTAGCTTCTTTTTAATAAACTATAATAATTGTTTTTTCCTGTATTTAAAGAATATTCATTCTGATTCCTTTCACTTGATAATGATGTCCGAGAATGTCGAATGTCGTGTATTTTCAACCGTTTTTTAAAGATTTTTTAAAGATTTCTTAATTGTTTTTAAGAAAAGTTTTATTGCAATTAGCTAAATGACTATAAATAGCTATTTTTTTATAATTATTATTACATGTAATAGTTTGTGTGTGGCAATAGAAAATTTAGTTTATTCTCAGAGTCCCTTAGATTATATGCAGTTTCTCGCCTCTTGAATATAGAACTTACTAAGATATTTTGGAGCCAACCCAAGCAGAGACTTTCAAACCATGGTTAGATTTTTCCACCTGAGAAATTTGGTGACCAGCATCAGTACGTCATAGTTTGAATAGGTCCAAACATGGGCTGCTCTAATGCATGATTTTGATGAACGATCAGATAGGAGCATTTTGTTGGACTGTGCATGCACCTTGTTGATAAGCCATTTCAAAGTACTTGTCATTTATCTCTGTTTCAAAACACTGGTCCCAGGTGCAAAGCCTTTGAATTCCTTTGGATATGAGTTTGCTTTATAAGACAATCACTCTGAACTTGTACATAAAATATAATTTCCGCCTGTCAAACATAATGGTCATAATTTATATACCAATACTTGTTTTGAAACAGAGGGAAAGCACAGCTCAGAAATAGCCTAATTAAATAAGCTTTCGCAGCTGCCACTGACTCATGTGTGATTTGTCTATACTGCATCCAGCCATGTTAGCTTACCTGCTCTGCCACAGCACCACATTCTAGTGGATTTTTCACCAAGGAGCTACTTGAACTAAAATATTGATTTTTGATGTCAGGTACTTGTAATTCTCCAAAATCTGATATTGTGTACCCTGTTAAGTCAAAAGTAGAAATAACACTGTGTGGTTTTGTTCTGTCTTACTAGATGAAAATATTAAAATACATAAACATAGCATTAATCCTTTTAATTATTTTTCTTGTTTTTGTAACACAAGAAGTACAATTTCAATAAAGTTCTTGCAATCAAATGTTATACTATTTAGAGTTTGAGCACGAGGTCCATTAATCATAGAAATCAAGAACAAATAATGGAATTCATTTCTTTTTAATTAGCAGAATTCTTAATAAATTTGTTTTAAATTTATTTTATTAGACACGATTTCCAATTATTTCTACGACATGACTAAGAATTCAAAGTACTTTTATTACTTCATGCTTTAGCAAACCAAAATCGCCCATGGATTGAATTGCTCTTTGACACTTGTAGCTGTTTGTATGAACTGTCATTGGTTCATTTAAAAACTTTTGAGGGCATTAAGCATTAATTATTACTTGACTATAGAAAACTTGAAATTGTTGAAAAAACTGGTGAGCCTTCATCAACAGCAGCAAGTTCCAAATTTATGAGAATTTGATCAGTCAATTCTGCTCAACATAAAGTTTAAAATTTACTAACATTTTTACAGGACTGGTATTTAATTAATAATAAATGTCTACTTATCTTAAATTAGTACTTATAGTATGATAATTATTTGCTCTTGATTTCTAAGAGGAGGTAATTAAGTTGACTCTGCCTTCACCCTGTTATCAACTATGGACAAGAATATATACTGTCTGTAACCTCACAGTCAATGTTTACTCATCCCCCAGGGGCTCGTCCCCAGAGGGTGACTCCCATATGGTCTTTAGGAATTTTGAAGAACCTCCAAGAGGTACTAATCCTGTTTTGTGGGTGTGGCTTGAAATTGTCGGCATACCTTTTTACCGTACATAGGATCCCTCCTAGGTACTCCTCATACTCAGATTTAAGAATAAACTTATTTAGAAGTTTTCAGTTATTTCTAGGTCTGTGGGCAAAGATAGTACATAGCTATTTTCCTGATTGAGGGAAATTAACCACTGTTAGCGAGTTTGGGAAGCTGGTGTCAAATACTGTTTACTAGAGATTTCAGACTACAAGTTCTGCTGAAGAATAATGGTGCAGCATGAGTGAAGATCTTTATGTGGAAATGTCTGCCAGTTTCAGATATTATTTTGAGAAGAAATAAGAAAAGAGTCTGGCATTACCTAATTTCTCAATTTTCCTGACTAAGCCTTGCTTCCGTAAACGTGCTGGTCCTTCTTCAACACCTTTTCTTGGCTAGAGGAAAAAAGAAACAAAAATTATTAAGTCAATGATAATTTTTAAATTAACATTGGAAAAAAGTGTGATGAAAATTACAGGATGCTGCCATGTATTTTAAACAATTAATAATAACACATTCCAAATGGCACACCTTAGCCAGCTTTGACTAGGCTTCGTAGTGGGGTATGGTTAAAGCCAGCTGAGTACAGTCTGAGAGTAAGATGTGCACATACAAGACCCAGGATGGTACTCGCAGTACACATGATGGGAGGTGGGGTCTGACGGAGCTTCATACTGTTAACCCAAAACATACATGAGCCTGAAATTTTACACCCACTGGAAAATAAATGGCATCAAAATTCTTTACCCAAAAAAATACAAGAATGTTCGATTAAATAATTTTCTGATCCATTGATGGCAACATAAATTTCACACAGAGATCTGTCGTCTGTGTAAACCCAAAAAATACACATACTTTTTGAGCCTTAAAAAAATATGTGACAGATCTCTTGACCCCCAAAAAATACAGTCAGCTCTCTCTTAATGGATACCTCTATAAGACAGACACCTCTGCAAGACGGGCACTTGGTGCTGGTCCCGGCCGTTTCTCAGTCATTTTACTATAAACAAACTCTCTATGAGACGGACACCTCCATAAAACGGATAACAGACACTTTGAAATGGTCAATTGTGAGGTGCTGAATGTGATCGCAAATTATGATTTAAGGAAGAAGAAAAATTCTTAAAATCACCAAGTACGTTTTTTTTTTTACACCAGGCCCCGGTTGTTCAAAGGCTGGATAACGCTATCCACTGGATAAATCACTATCCAGTGGATAAGTGTAAACAAAACAAACCACGCTATCCGCTGTATAGTGATTTAACCGGTGAATAGAGTTATCCATCCTTTGAACAACCCGGGCCAGACGTTTAATTGACCGGTCTTACCCTGTCAGCGGAATACATACAGTACAAGTTAAAATTACAGGTTACAGATTTCTTCTCTTCTTAAGTGCACGCCCACCAAAGCTATGGCTTTTAGAGGCTATTAACTTAACTTGCTTTTACCAATTTTTTTCAGATAAAATTATATTCTTTAAGACTTGGTGCAGCAAAAGACAGTCATAAGATGGTTATGTTCCCCTTTGCAGAATGTACTGTTCACTGTTTGGACTCTAGTTAACCCATTTGATTGTAATCGAAGAGATTTTTGTTCCAGTTTGTAGGTTTCGTTCAAGTAAATCACTGTGCACAGGTTCAGCATTATAATCTTAAAATTCCTGGGGTCATGTTACGTTGACTCTCCATAAGCTGGACACCTCTCTAAGAGGGACAGTAGAGGCCAGTCCTGATAGTGTCCGTCTTAGAGGGAGTTGACTGCATGTCGCAACTCCTCTCATGTATACTGCAAGTACCTCCCCCCACCTGGGGTGCAAGACTATCAAAATTTTCATGTACTTGGTTACTTTGGCTTTCCTATTGTTTTGATGTAAGCTAGCTAGGTATTAATAATTTCGGGAGATATTTCAAGAAGCCAATAACGAATCCTAAGCATGAACTCCAATCTACCTTTTGTTGACAGGAAACAAAAACGACATTAGCTGACATTAACCATGGCACTCATGGCTACTGGAAGTTAGGCTAGAACTTTTTTTAAAAAAATGGATCTGGCTGCTGCTGCTCTCGTGATCGTGTGATTTTTTTAAAGCGATATTTTTAAAGAAAATACAATTTTCCTCGAGAAAGATTACTTGGGTTACTAGCAAAATATTGAAGATGCTTTTAGAAGAGCGAGCCCACAAGTATTCAGAGACTGGATTTAAATCACCGGATCGTAATTTAATATCAAATGGAAAGCATCGAGCTTTCTTGATAAGCTTTCTTGTCAACGATTGAAGGCGATCTATCTCGTGGATACATATAGCATTGTCTACTTGCAATTGTACGGTGTCGCTTAATTCCCACAGGCAATCGAAAACTTCATGTCTTAATTTCAGTTTCTAGAACAGTCTCAAAAATATTTACGTCACATGAAACCGTGATTTTAACGACATCTTTTCGTTTCTGCAAAACAAAAGGCTTAAAACAAAACAAACAACAGTCACTGGCGTGACATCTTCCACGTGGATTTCGTCATTCACTTCCCTCCCGTAGGCTGAACTAAAATATTTAGAAATTTGACCTTACTTCAAAATAAACACTGAACTGACTGAAGGATTTATGCGAGAAATGTAAACACGATACTCTCAGACTTGTTTTCGGCAGTGAACGAGTAATTGTAATGTTTTTTTCCACTTCATTACGCAACCGCGAGCGTATTTGGTGTTGCTCAACGAACAAAGTTCTATTGAATTGGTTTGGTACTTTACCTGTCCGCCGGAGAAAGGAACACCGATCAAAAACAACTCTTTTTGCTTTGCTGAGTGGGAAAATCTGATAATTTTCTTCGGAAAGGCCACTGTCGATCGAAAACTTAGCCTGCGCATTATAATAGGGAAGTTCATGGTCAATATGTCTTGTCATATGATTCTTCATTCCCTTTGTCTCCCCTCCCCCGACACACCTCTCGGTTGACTCGCCCTATTCTTTCTCGTTCTCTACCCCTTCTCAAGCTTAGTAACCATGCAGGGAGCCGGAAGGGTTACAAAGCACAACTTCGGAGGTTTTTGGCAGAAATATGTATCCTAATTAGCTTGCGAAATCTTGCTTTCAAGAAACTCTGGTTAACGATGGGGCTAAAATCCTCGACTCTTTTACAAGAAGAAGATATAGAAGAACTGCAAAACGAGACTGGTTGTAAGTTGAAAGCATTTTGCGAGAATCTCAGACTAAGTTGCCGGGTGAAATTACACTGTCTGACTCAACTGTGAACTTTGTGCTTGAATTTTTTTACAGTTTCTCCAGATCAAATCAAAAGGCTTTACAGCAGATTTACAAGTCTTGATAAATCAACCAAAGGTACACTGAGGTAGGGAATCAGATTTTTACTTACGTTCTCGCTCAAAGGCAGGGTTGGCCTAATAGTAAAGATATCAGTGACGTCACGTATTGTTATTAATATGCGCAACAGAGAACTATTTGCCGGGGCAACAAAGAATTCTTTTGTTTAACGATTTGAACATTTAAATAACAAAAACAGTGTTTGTAAATAAAAATCATCCCTATAAATCAACACAAACATAAGCATAAAAGGGACAATAGATGAAAATTAGCAAGGCTGATTACACAATATTTATCCCTATATATACTGTGTAATCAGCCTTGCTAATTTTCGTCTATTATTCAACTTATAGCTGATTAGATACCCGACAAGGAGAGAATCCGGTACTTCTTTTTTGTCATGGTGGTCCTTGCAAAAATTACTACGTCTTACTCTATAAAAGGGATAGCAATTTTATTGCATAAACATGCTTATCATTTTGTGATTTAAACAGTTTAACCCATTGACCCCCACATCAAACTGTCTGGAACCCACCCCTAATTTCCTGGCATTTTTTGGAACATTTCAGAGCGCAGAAAAGCACAAAAATGAACCATATGCACAGTAACCACAGACACAAGATCAGGTTTCAAGACATCGTTTATTTAAAGTTCAATAAACAAACGGCCAAAATATTACGTATCAACAGGAAGAACTCAACTTGATGTGTTTAACTTGTAAGAAAACAAAATTTTTTTCCCTTCAACGCGCAACAAAAGCTGAGAAAATTGAATACACAAAAATGTGTCAATTTTTTTACTTTAGAGGACAAAACAAAACCGAATACAACAGAATTTCCATTCTTTTACTGTAATGGATAACATTTAAGAAAACACCGGAAAATAATGGTGAAAGCACATGTAAAAACCAATTTAAAGGAAGAAATCAGATAATTTTTTTGCCACCCAACAAAATAATACAGCGTGGCGAGAGAAAGAAATAAAGATGTTGTTGTTTACTTCTCCCAGAAAGATGAAAGTTGTACATCAAGAAGACAACAAAAACAAGCCAATTATTTTCAGATAAATCGTTTTTCAACTGTGTAAATTTAGTGCCCACTTAGTTCTTTCCTTAAAAATTCTGTAGAAGCTGAACAAGAGCCAATAAAACATATTTGAGGGAAGTGAATACACTAGACAAACAAACCACAGCGGTTGTCATATATTAAATATGCAGGAATCCAACATTCCCAAATAAAGGCAACCAAATGAAAGAAACATGACAGCAAGTTCAAATATAGCAATAAATTTTCATTCAAGATGAGACAAAAATGTTTAAAATTTCACAGTTGTTTCTTCACATGACCGCATCTTCGAATTAATTATTCACGCAAAAGTGTAAGCGTGAGTTTTTTCCCTACAAGTTTTGCAGTTATTTTATTGGCCGTGGCTTTGCCAATCGTGCTAAAAGCTAAATTCAACATAGATCCAATACTGCACATTACCATTTTTGTTTCCTAAAGTCCAGACAGCTGCCTTAAATCCGCAATCTGTATTCAAAACTCACTTCAAAGCATGCCGATCATTTTGTTTTTGCCACGGTTGAAGGAAGGAAAAATTATTCACCAGAATGGTTTGAGGGCTCCATTCACCTTGATCTTCCATTCTGAGGCCACCTAAATATTGATTTTTGTTTTTCCTTTTCATTTTAAATGCCAAAGAAGCAATTTCTCCGTTTTAGGAATGAAAACAAGACCCTGGAAGTTTGTAGATTTGGCCTGCAACGCGCCATGATTACCTGCCCTTTTCGAGCTCATCGTCTTTCTGGGACCCCTAAAAATATGCTCAGAAAGGCCCTTCTCATCGGTATATTTGTCCTAAACAACAATAGAACAATAGAAGGACCGAAATATCTTCAGGAAGGGTAGGAAAGGCAATTGTCCTCAAATGCTTTTTTACGGCCAATTTTACGGCTAGCATGGGAAATTGGGGGTGGGTTTTCGCATGGCAGGTTACAGCCGGCATGGGAGTCAATGGGTGAAACAGCAGTTACTGGATAAATTTGTCATAAAAACACCTGACCAAAAAAGTGTTAGAAGTGTCAACACAGTAATTACCTGTAATTGCATGTTTTATGTACCTGGTTTAAGTGTGTTTTTTTTTTCTCTCTCAACCAGCCGTGATGATTTTATCCGTATACCAGAGTTAGCTATCAATCCAATTGGTGAAAGAATTATAGATGCCTTCTTCATGAATGAGGACAGTCAGTAAGTTCTATCATGTTATTGTCACAAAAATAGCCTTTTAATTATTGTTTTAAATACAGTTTTTGCAAGAAGAGCAAAACTGTCCTGATAATACTAAAACAAGTTCATTAGGGCGAGAGCTGTTTATTAAGACTAGGAGTGTATCACAAGCAAACTAATTTACATAATTTGTACATATTGACTATCAGGCTATCATCAAGAAGAGGAGACTGGTTTTATTATACTGAGTAGCCAAGCATATGGCTTTCAATCATTGTTATTACATCATTAGCACCTTTCAGTGCAACAAATGTCATAAAATGTTTAAGGAAACAAAATATTTTACTAAGTGTAAGTTCTGGGCGAAATGTACACTCGGAAAAAATTTGAGTAGGACCTTCCATGATCTAGTCAGATGCTCTAACCTCTGATCTACTAGAGACTCTTTGGTGAGCAGGGGTGAAATTGTGGGTATCAACAGGAGCCGCATCGCATGGCTACACAGCCACATACTGACTTGCACATATGAACTCACTAACAGCATCGCACTGTCACATTATTAAGGCATCTCAAGGCTGTGCTCTAGCAAAATTTTTCAGGGCGCCCTTTGGGCGCCTAACCATGATAAGTAGGTCGCTCAGCCTTCCAGGTTGGTCGCCCAAATCGATTAATTAATTAATAATTAATTAATTAGTAAATTAATATTCTATTTCATGGTTTGATCAGTTAATAATTAACAGTTTCCAGGGAATCTGCATAATTGCCAAACAGTTTCATCTTAAATCTCTCTCATTCAATATTCACTACACCGGACACGGGCGGCGAAGCGAGTTACTAAATGAAGCTGTCACGTACTCTTTTTAGCGACTTGTGATATCATGAAATCCTGTTATAAATTAACCACATACGTGTTAAAACCGCTTAGAAATTTCTTTCAATTAAAGACCACTGAAATAGGTTTGGGAACAAAAGGGTTCTTATTTTAAACTTTCGTTTTCACCAAATTTTGATCGAATGATTACAATTGCGAGCAAGTCGCCAAATATGGTGCTGATAAACAGCTTGTATGCCACGAACGAAGCTAATACGCTAGTTTTCGAATTGTGCAGAAACAAAAGAACAGAGTCGAGGTTTAGGGGAATAATTTGCATTTTCCTTTGTTATGAACAATACAAAATGCTAATTATTCCCCTGAACCTCGACTCTGTTCTTTTGTTTCTGCACAATTCGAAACTAGCCTATTTGATAAGTTTCTTTCGGGTAAGGACAAAATAATTTTTTCGTGCTAAATCATGTGGAACAATGTGTGGTTCCAGAAAATATCCATACCCCCACCACGGAGGGAATTGGAAATTCCGAAGGGGAGGGGGGGTCAAAGACCCAGGAAATTCCCAGAGGGGAGGGGAGCTGTATGATCGAGTTAGTTTTCCAGAGGGATTCGAGAGGTCCTTTGATTCAATACAGATTTGAGTGTCGATCAAGCTGTTCCAAAATCCCTTTTTCTTACCTATTAAATAGAAACTTTCACATGAAAAATAGTGGCTTGAATACTTGTATTTGACTCGCATTATATTTCAAATAAATTTCTTTCTTCAAAAAGCACTTTGAAAGCTAACAAATGCAAAGAACAATGCCGTTGCGTGGAAATGGCCGCCATTACTTGTTTACCAGTCCACATGGAATCACCTTCTGGACCGAAAGGCACTGGAGACTAGCCTAGTGTTTTGCATCGGTCTTCAAAGTGTCAGTCGATTTCATTCTTGAAAATTAGTTTCTTCATAAAGGTAGAAATGTTATGATTTTGCAAACTTGAGAATTTCTTATCCCTGTTTATCTCTGTCTATTTGTATGTAATTTTGCTGCAAAATTGGCTTTCGTTCCAAGTCCTGTTGGCGATCGTGTTCACAGTAAAAGTACGGTGTCAGTTTCATCCACACTCATTTTACCAGTCCTTCAATGGAAATTGTACCAACATTTACAAAGGAAGTTAATCATGTGGGAAGGTAATTTGACTAGTTAACATTTTATCTTTTCTTTAAAGCATGTTTCACTAAATTGCTGAAAGCTTTCTTTGCAAGTATCTTCAGATATAGATGTTAACAATCGATCGAGAATAGTAGTAGTTATGTGCAATGCAAATCGCAAATGTTTGGAGTGTTACTTTTACTTTAACACACTTTCTTTGCAAAACTATTTTTTCCAGAGGGTATATGGGGGTATACAAAATAGTAGTGGAAATTCCGGAGGGGTGGGGGGTTATTTTAGTGGTCAAAAATGGAAATTCCGAGGAGGACGGGGGGCTACGTGAAATTCCCTCCGTGGTGGGGGTATGGATATTTTCTGGAACTACACAATACATAACACAGACGTGACAACTTTGAGCGTGGACAATTCTTGTTGTTGTCCTGCCGAATATTTTTTAGTTCTGTAAATATCATCAAATTATCAAGTAAAATTAGAAAATGTTTGTTAAAATCAGGTGCTCGCTTTATTGTGTTGTTCAATGGAAAAGAAAGCTGGGCCATGCACTATATTAAAAAACCAGAAGAGAAACCACCGAAGCGAAACAAGACCCACGACCTAACTTAATATTTAATCTAAATGTACGGCTAATATAGATCACACAGGCTAAGCAATCGATGCGCTTTCAGCGCTTTTGTTTTTCAGGCTAACGGGAGCGTGGGAGCGCAATGAAGTTTCTTTTCGTTTCGTTCCGTTCCGTTTCAATCCATTCGCTGGTTTCGTTTCGGGTTTTCACACAAGCCGAAATCTAGGCGCCCGGACGGGCGACCGCTTTTCTTTTTCAGTCGCCCGAGACCAAATGTTAGTCGCCTGAGGCGACCGGGCGCCGTTAGAGCACAGCCTTGCATCTAGCACGTGTGAACTCAATAACAGCATCATGCTGTCACATTAAGGCGTATCGAGATGCATACATCCAACCTCCCAAGTGAGTGTTCTAACATTTACTAACTAAGGTTTTACATGATTTTTTTGTGATGAATGCCAACAAGTCGCGGTGATAAGTAGTGTGTACATAACTAACAAAAAACAGCTTCAAATTTTAGTGCATCACAGGGCTGCAAATAACGGCTGGTCAACGGACAATGTCCGGTCAAAAATAGGTTTTGTCCGGTCAAATCCTTAGATGGCCAGACAATTTGTCCGGTTGTTTACACTGGTAAGGAAAAAATTTAGAGTTTCAAGTTTTAAAAATTTACGGCTCAGTGTTATTGGTGTTTGTGAAAAAGGAGGGGAAAAGACAGATACTTAACTACCAGACCAAGAACTTTTGATAAATGATTCGTAGTAGTCATAAACTTTCTGACTGTCATTGCACATTCTGAGCTCAAATTGTGTCAAATTAGTGGACGTGGATTCTACTTGTGTTACTTGTTGTAAATGCACATCAGTTAGCTTGTATTATGATGAAATTCAACTATATTGCAAACCTCACTCAATTTCATCAACTTCATAACTAACCGTATATATGACGTCGAACTGAAGCAATAGTAGTAGGCACAAATATGATGCTGAGTTTGCTGTACCATGCATTCCATTTTTCCTGTATTGAGATTGCTGTTCATGTACAATAAATGCTTTGAAAATTTACTTGTTTCCTATTTAAACATCATATGAAGGGGGAAGGGGGCACTTTTTTAGCGATAAGACATAATTGATGTTTGTCTGGTTAAAAATGGGATATGTCCGAGCAAAAATAGGTTTGACTGGACAATTTGCCCAGAGCTAGCCAGGAAATTATTTGCAGCCCTGCATCATACACCGTACAGTAGAACTTGGCCTGCTACCTAACCATAACCAATCCCAGCATGTGTAGTAATTAAATAAAAGTGACTGTATAATTTGCATCTTAAGAATGTGAAATTATTTTTTT